>ARYC01000922.1:0-58017 GCA_000711775.1 Oxytricha trifallax | reverse complement strand
GAATATAGCTATACTGCAACTATTGCTTAAGCAGGTGCCAATTTGATTGAGAATGATTTGAGGATTAAAAGGAAAAAAAGTCATGGCTATGATGTTAGTGAAAGGATTGTAAATTTGAGGTAGATCACTCCCTAGCTTATGAAATCCAGTTCATATGCAATATTGTAAGATTTAATAAAATTTTAACATTGAAATTTCTTTTAAAGAATTATCTTTTTCCTAGTCATACTTAGTTGAATTATATAGAAGAACTTAAAGAAAATGAAGATAATTATATAGAATTTACCGAAATTGCTAACTTAAAACGCATAAAAATTTGATAAATCTCTAATTTGCTATTTTGGCATTAATCTACTTATAAAAAATATCTGAAGGAGTGATATATTGTTTTATAGTAGTGTATAGAAAATAAAATAAACAAAAATAAAATAAGGAAAATTAAAGCGTTCAAAATTCCGCAGCAACCATTGACAGCATCAGCATTCTCAACAAATCTGCAACTACTGACAATACCTAGAAAGTAATGAGTGGTGCAGCATCAACTGGCAGAGCCACAACAACTCCTACTAATCTTAATCAGTCGTAGACTTTGCCAGCTACCAACACCAACATCACCTAATACTCAAATGTTAATGGTAATGTGAGTTTACAGCAAAATTGTACATAATAAGCAAATATATAGGGTGAAATATTACAAAAGCAGGCAGTAAAAATAAAAATACTACAGGTACAATTAATACTAATGTTGGAGCTGACACTGGTGTTATGACTAATAATACCAATCAAATTTCATAAGAGTAATAGCAATAACTCAATAATTGATATGTTTAATTTTTGTTATATATAAAAATAACTGCGATTTACCTTTAAAACCCATGATTTGAATTTATGAATGCATCATAATTAGCAATTTTATGCATGACCTCTTATATATTACTATATAATTGACTCTTATATATTACTTTATAATTCGTCTGCTTAACATGACTCAAAAGGTTTTAAATTGAAAAGAATGTTTTAATAAAAGATTGATTGAGGTAAAACAAATTGTTGATGCACTTTAATTTCTGATAACCAATTAAAAGAAGTAAACTTTAATACAAACATTTTTAGCAAATAATTCAAAATAAAACATAAATTCAGAATAGAATAAATGATGAATTAGTTTGCATAAAGGAAAATATATTTTCATTTTATTAAAATTTGATTAAGTAAAAATTATTTAATTTTAAATATAAAAATTAATGCAAATACTTTACTCCAATCAATTAAAAAAAGATTAAAGCTTTTTCAATAAGTCCAATAAGATGTGAATGGATTGGTAAATAATACAGTCAATACCAATTCTACTCTATCGACTCAACCAAGACTTAAGTTCAAGGCTCCTCCTCAAACCTGGTTTAAGGAGGAGTTAATGCCACAACAGGACTCATTAACAACAGCTAGGTAAATAATCAACTGAGCCCCAATGTGAATCCCAAATTAGAAAAGTCCAAGACTCAGGGAACTGTGCTGACATCAAACACTACAAATGGCTTAAATACAGCTAACATAGAGCAACAACAACAGCAAAATACTATAGCTATTGGTAGTACTGCTGCTAATAAGCAAGGTACTTAAGCTGCTACTACTATTTTAAATAATTCTACTACTGCTAATATAAGCTAATTATAGTAAAATTTCACATTATTTCAGGGTAATGCATCAAAGACTGTAGTCAATAATCCATTGACATAGATTCAGAAATAGCTGCTGGTAGGTACTTTGATATAAGATAACAACCCTAATTCCAAGTAACAAACTATTAATGCACCTATAGAACATAGAACACTGCTTCAGGAACTATTCAATAATAATAGCAGTAAGAGTTATATTGATTGAAATTAAATAATTTCAATCAAAATTAATGGAAATTATTTATAGAATATTAATTTTGTAAGCTTTGCTGATCATATCCTTAAAAATATGATTATCTCACTCTCTAAAATTGTTTCAAAAATCAATAACTATAATGAGAAGAAAAAACAATTCAAAGATTTATAATTATTTTGAATTTATGCAAAAGAGTTACTCAATATAATAAAAGTTTACCGAAATTGTTTTGAAAACTTCAAATCACCAATTCTAAATATGCTAGCACCAGCTACAAATAAAGTGAAGTACTTAACCCACTGATAAAAATCAACTACCAATAATATTGATTCTACCAAAAACAGTGAATAAACAACAGCCTATTGCTACAAACAACACCTAGAATAACCAATTGAAAATCTTCATCAATAGTAGCGCCTCAAGAGCTGCTAGTAACTGATAAAGATCTCCAAGGCAAGATCTCTTAACAGCAAAGAGATTTCCTCGAAGCTAAGAAGAAGAAATGACAGATCAGTTGGGTTTAGAACAGAAACAATTTATGAGAAAGACCATATCCCTTGCCAGAAAATAATTCATGCAAATGAAGAAGGAAAGTATCAAAATAGAAAAACAGCTTATCTCTGAGTAAATAGAGTAAGATAAATGCATACTTAAGAGATACGAAGAGAAGAAAGTTCAAGCTGAGAGAGAACAAATGAAGGAACAATAGATAAGCGAATATTTAAATGTTTTGTTATGTCTTTTCTTTTTATATAAGCGACAGTTCTAGTCAAGTTAATTTGAATGCTACTTCACCATAGACCAAAGGTAATAGCTCAACAGATAAAATCTAGAGCACTCCATTGACTACTGATAATAAGCCAAAACTGGAACTACAAAAGTTACAGGCCAAAGAACCAAAAATCCCAGCCAAATAAGACCACCATCTACTACTAAATAAAACTAAATTAATGTCAAATTACAACGTGAAATTGAGGTTTAGAAAACCAAAATCATAGAGAGTGAGAGGATCAAATTGGAGTTGGAGGAACTTATTGAGGAGGAGGGCGAAATTATGAAGTTAAGAGTGAATTGCAAGTAAAAAATGATGGGCATAGTGTTGGTATATAGAAGAGATCTGAAGAAACTTAAGAGACTCGATAAACTTTAAACTATTTATTTATGTGACTAAAAAGCTTTAATAGTCTATATTTTATGCTATAGTTTACTGAGGACTGAGGCAGAGAAGAAAAAGTTGAAGAAGTTTAGGCTCTCAAAGCTCAAAATAGCAAAGCTCTTGATTCCTTAAGAATCCAAACTAAAATTGAGACATCACATTAATTAAGAATCTTTACTAAGACCATGAACTGAAGTTAAATGATCTTTAATATAAACATAAGTATAAATATCTAATTGAACGAAGCCAAATATTTCCGAGAATGCGGTTTATATTCATTTATTTTGTTTTGTAAATATGCAGAACTCCAAAACAAAATCAAGACTAAGGTAGTACTCAGTCTAGACCAGTTTTACTTGAAAATCTAAGGAACATAAACTCTTAGAGCTAAAGCTTATAGTCAAAATGAACTTAAGACTATTAGAGATAATATAAAGATTATCAAGGACCAAATAGCTAAAGATCAAGATAATATACAAAAGAACTAAATATTTTAAGAATCTAAAATGTTTTTAAATATAAGGTTATATTCTCTTTGAATGTAAAAATTAAAATGAATTTACACAATTTTAAGAAATTTCCAATAATTTAATTGAAGGAAATTTAATTTTATAAACTGAATAACAAATCATAAATTTTAATTTTAAGATCCAAGAAATTGACATTTTTACCACAAATAAGAAGAGCTTTCAAGAGACTTGAGCAAAAGAGATTTGAAGTAAATCAGATAATTCTAGATTCATCCTCTTCTCAGCTACACCTACAATCTTAACCACTAGGCTACGACAAACTTGAAGATTCTCTCAAGAAAGATAGTAAACAATTAGGCAGATAACAAACTTACCTGAACTCTACCAGCAAAATCATCACCCTTGATACAACTTAAGAATTTGATCTAATACCCTAACTTTCAAGTATTGTACAATGCTCTACTGAGGGGAAAGGCGGGTTGAGGAAGTCTCAAACTTCAAGAACCGGTAGTAGAATTTTATTTAATAATTCTCCAGCCATGTAAGTATAAATATTCTCAATTTTTAAACGTTTACTAAACATTCACATAGTACTGAAGAACAGCAGAACATTTCATTCATGAACAAGAAGCAAAGAGTAAGATTCTATCTAGACAAAGAAGCTCAAGTTCATTAACATTAAAATTTGAAAGTGAGAAAAGCTGAAGTTACTAATGTAGAGCTTGAAATTTCAATCAGATACCTATTTTAAAAGTAATAGCAACTTCTAAATATTGAGGCTAAGACCTATGATATTTACTTGTTCTTTATCACTGCAATCATCGTGCTAATTTTGGTTATTGTAAAAAAATCAAAAATTTATCAAAATATAAGAATTAACTAAAAAATCAATGTTTTATTAAGTAATTTATACTTATTTTTATATTATTGTCAGCTAAGTTTTACATTTTCTAAATAGTTTATTACACTAGATGAAAAAGACTCATTTAAAATATTAATAAATTTAATGATTTTAAATTTTATTATGAAACGATAATTCATATTTAAAAAAAATTTAATGATCTAATATTTTATAACATAAAACTGAATATATAATAACATAATCCTTACCTTTGCAAAAGCATTTTTTATTTGCTATCATTCACATTTGATTTGCTTTGTTAAATGGCTTTCTCTCTATGCTAAATCTTTGTTGAATGGTATCTAATTAGCCTAGAAAAGATTAAATATATAATTGATATTTAAGATGTAACTTATAAATTCACTATTGCATTACACAAGCTCATCCTCGGAATTTAATATTTTATATAATTTAACTCATTAATTTGCTTTAAAACAAAGTTTATTTAATTCATCAATTATTTTTTATACATTTATTGTCGAAATATATTTAATATTATTTATATATCTGTAATAACCTTTACTTCCAAAGTAACCAAGACTATTGACCAACTACCACAATACTTCAAAATTGCTTGTGAATTTTTATATGCTAGAGCATGAAATGGGCTGAAGGTGTAGTTAACAATCTTTTCAAAAGTTTGAAGAAATCCGCTGAATTAATACAGGATATATGTCTGACTCAGCAAACCAATTTCTTCATTTAATTTATGACCTAAAAGTTTTAATTCTAGATAATTACTAACTTAAAAACTTAAATTTTATTCTCCATTCTCTAAATAATATAGGAAACGAAGAGGTAGAATTAAAGTATAATTACTAACATTCAAAGAACTGAGGGACAAAGCAAGTATAGACGATATAAAGACTAAGAAGACCATAAATTTCGCACTCATCTTCAGCAATAAAGCCAAGAAATAAATCAACCTCTTGCATAATTGTTATATAAATTGAAGGCGGAGCTTGATAAACTTACAGAGCTAAGAAGAGCATAAGAACAACTCGATTAAGAATAATTATATCAAGAATTTCTGGCAGAGATAAACTACTTCAAAATAATTATCGATTAACAGTGATATCAAATTTAAATTCTTTAAAGTAATGTGAAGATCAACCCACTGCTTGCAATGAAAAGCTGTTAAGTTATTGATCGGAAAAGACACTGAAGGAGTATCAGGAGTTGTATGGTACAGAGAAGGATCTATAAATTGACAGGAAAATCAACAAAATTCTTGCTGATATAGAATGATAGCTAAATCTTAAAATTTATACAATTAGCTAAAATAGGTCAATTTTTGGAATTACAAAATGTATAAAATCTAAATATTCAAGTATGCTTAATGATCCTAAATTTTATTAATATTTTATTAAATAAACTTAAACAAAGTTCGTAATTTATCGGTTCATTTAAGTAATACGATTCTACGACAGGTGCAACACAACACCTCCTCCTCCAGAAATCAAAATCATGATGTAGTAGTTGCAGAATATAGTAAAGTTGGCACTCTGAAAGATTCACTACAAACCAACGATCTATCAACTATATATCCAAACATAAATCCATCAATTTTGAAACAAATATCCAATTCTGGCTAGAATAAGCAGAGAGCTGTAACTAATTCAAAGAGAAATGAGTAAACTTTAGGAAATGATGCTTATTTGAGTAATATATCGACTTAAGTATTATGTGGAGAATTTTTGGATATAAGCAATCATAATTCAATTATCAATAATAATAAAGTAGCTTGGCCCTAAATGCAAGTAAATCTGAAAGATAAGATCGTGGTGGAGTAGCCACGTATATTATTACTTCCCATATTTTGAATACTCAGCTCAGCTTATACTATAATAGTTGCTCCTCACACCGCCCATAACTTAGATGTATCAATACGATTAAAATTGATCACAAGATGGTTTCTGCACTGTATCTGTAATTAATTAAATAAAACTTAAATCTAAAATCCTAATGAGATTCAATTTACGCTATTTGTACTGTATTGAGTTGATAAATTAAGAAAATTAAAATTATTATATAGTAGGTACTCTACTGCAAAACAGCTTTAATGCGGTAGAGTACCTTAAATATATAATTAAGGATTTAATTTAAATAAAATTAAATATTAGTCTATAAAAATGAATTAATTCAAATTCAATTAATTATGCAAACCTCTTTCAAAAACTCCATTATTTGTTTATTCACTACGATATGGAACTGACTTAGTAGACAATAGCAATAAGCCTATTTGAAGCTATACCGAAATTTCTTTATTGATAAAAATGTCTCAATACGAAATTAAAAAGTATATAAATTAAGCTGAGTCAATAGTGAAGCCAAATAAAAAACATTAAATCAAAAAGCCCAGCTTAAGCATTGAGTAACTTAAATTTATCTTAGACAATGACACTATTATTAAATGGACATAATACTCACTCTTTTACAGATGCATTTTATTTCACCGAAAATTTCCTGAATTTTCTATTTCACCTTCTACACTGAGAAGTATTTATAAGAAATATAAAATAAAATATAAGGTACTCTATTTAAAACCTAAGAACAGTATTCATAATTAATTTGATGCAATTATATTAGTTGAGCAATTGATGAATAAATTCTCTTTATTGATTGAAACTGGCTATAAAATAATTTTTATTGATGAAGCAGTTTTTTCTAAGAATGTGTTATAAAAAAAATCATGGAGAAAAATTAATTAAAGATTTGAAATAGTTGATAGAAGAAATTAAGTATAAACTCTGGCAGTTGTTGCCGGCATATCAGAGGAAGAAGGCTTAGAAGATTATTTAATTGTAAATAAATCAATAAAAAAGAGTAACTTTATTGAATTTTTAATAAGTATAATAAACCTACAATACAAGTAAAAAGTTGCAGTTTTTCTTGATAATCTTAAGCTTCATCATTCTAGAGAAGTAAAACAAATATGCTAATAAAATGGAGTCTAAATCATTTATAATATTCCATGCATGCCTCAGTTCAATCCAATTGAAAATTTCTGGGGTTTACTCAAATAAAATTATCGAAAACTTATGGCAGATTAATTATTAAATAATCAGAGAATAAATTCGAATAAAGTGTTTGATGATGCTTTAAGAAAAACTCAGAATAAAGATATAATTAGTATTGCTAGGAAGGGGATTAGATAACTATATTAGGGTACAAATTGAAATAAAATTATTCAAATATTAAATTTATAACTATTTTCATTATCTTAATTTATAATATTCTACTTAAAATAGTTCGATTCTTTACTTTCTTCATTCATATTTTCGGTTTAATCATCCATGTCAATTTGTTATGCTTAGTGTGGGCCAATTTTCAAAAATTTCTTTTTAAAGTTGCTTTATAAATCTTTTGATTTAATTTATTTTTTTTAACTCACAAGATTTCTGTCCTACATCAAAAATATTGACCTCCCTTTTTTTTCTATAATCGAATTAGTAATATTATTGTAAATTACTTGAATTAAATGGGAATTATTTAAGAGTATCTGCCCACTCTTGAGTTGCAAGAATAGTTTAATTATGCGATGGTTTGTCAGCTCCTCCAAGCCTAGCTTTATGACAGTCATCAATCATTTCTTTTAATTCAGCCTCCTTTAAAGTGGCCATCAGCCCAAATAAAAAATCTTTCTCAATTCTGACTTTTTATCCCTTTTTTTCATTATCTGGCAAATAACTCATAAATTCTTAATCTTGACTCACAAATTATAATATATTTTTAATTGATAACTCTGGATACTTTGGTACATTGATGTGTTTTATTTGTAATATTTTTAAAGCTTTTTTGTGTCCATTTATTACTTATTTTAGAAATTCAATCCTAGTATTCTCTTAAGATGGAAGAAATAGGCCAGCTATAAAATGGATTAGTGTAGAATATAAAATTGCCTTAGTAAATTAAGTAACTGTGGAGATCATTTTTACATCTAAATTTATTCATCAGTTCATCTGGTGCCAATTAGATTTAATCTTGCCCAAAAAGCCTTTTTGAATTCATGATTTATAAATGATTAATTCTAAAAACTAAACTACAATTTATATAGTAAAATAAAATAGATTCACTCGCGCTATTGTTACTATATAAAACAACATTTCTTCAAAGTATTTCTAAATCTAGTAATATAAATTTCAATTATACAAATTTTGAGTAACCTCTGGGTTAGTTAGTTAGTTTATAACAAACTGTATTCCATTTTTTAATTAAACATTAAAAAATTAAATTAGGAAACAAAATTAAGTGGTATAATGTTTTTTAAAAATAAGATATTAAATAAATAATAAATATTAAATTTAAACTTAGATAATTAAATTTTATCAATATTGTGGTTTAAAGTAACAATAAACATTTTATAATAATAAGAATTAAACTTATACTTTACAATTAAATAAAATAATTTTATAATTATAATAAACTCATAAACATAATATGAGATCTAAGAGAAGTTGTAGAAAGGCTCCAAAATATGTTAAGTAAAACTTAGAGAAAAGAGTTGTCCTAAACTAAGAGCTTGACCATGTTAGATCTTCAATATTGAGAGCTGAATCTATTTTACCTCCACCAGGCCAAGAAAATTCAATTAATATAAAATTGCATGAAAATTATAGGAAAGTTTTTAATATTGAGAGAGTATTGAATAATAATATTCAAATGTAAAAACCGAAGAAATACTAATGTTAAGTTGCTGGCTGTAATAAATCTTATTCAGAACTAAAATGATTTACTTCTCATAATTAAAATGGTCACAAGAAAAATGCAAAATATAAGAAAATTAAAAACTCAAATAATTAATTTGAGTGTATTATTTGCAAATACTGCTCAAGAAATAAAAATTAAATCAAAAAGCACTATATTGCTGATCATGACGATTAAGATTGGGACACATTAGATATTGACAAAAGACTTTATGTTACTTATAAAGAAGAGACTAAAATTATAGAGTAACTAAGAAAGTAATAAATTCAAAATAAGTACAATCAGGATTGGAGAGAATTGAGAGAGCGCCACATTAAAAAGTCTGCTGATTTTGCCATGAAATAATTTGGAAAAATTATTAATTTCAACCCAAATAATATGAAATGCATTAGTTATTGGATGGAAGTAGCAGTTGAAGATAATTCAGTTTTTGATGGAAGTAAATTAAATATAAGTGAGAAAATTATCAATAACGAGCTCTAAGTATTGTTTCCTTTCAACTTCTTGAAATAGGACAAGAGAAATTAAATAAAATTTGACATTTACATGCAAATAGTATTTACTGCTCAAAAGCATAATATGTTCAGAGTAGCTTCTCTTAATAGACTAGGAATTTCTCAAAATCATATAGCAATTAATCTAAAATTATAAGATTACACTCTAGAGACCTACTTAAAGAAGTGTTCTCCTTCACCAGTTCAAAAATAATTAATTGCATAGAAACTTTATCATGCAATAGAGTAGTTGCACTCAATGGGCTATATTCACAATAATATTTGCCCCAAAAATATATTGATTTCCCAAGATTTAAGAATTGTGCAATTAAAAGGTTTTTAAAATAGTAATTATATAGAAGAGTCTAAAGCAGGAGAAGATGAATTGTTCCCAATATTCTAGCATCCAAATGTATAATAATTAAGTAAATCAGATTCAAGGAGAGATTATTATAGTTACGGCTTAATTATATTATGTCTTTATTTGGGCCATGAAGAATTCAACTAATTTGTAAAGCATTAGAAATTCAAAAAAGAATTACTATCATTAATAAGGTATAATTTCAATATTCCGGAGGGAGTTCTAATGAGAGCATGTTGCATTGAAAGTAAATTTTACAAAATCATGAATAGAAGCATAATTATCAAGCTAGTAAAAGAATGCACATTCGAAAAACAATACTTCAAGAAAGAATTAAAAGGTTGGGAGCTTGGGAAGTTTATAGTGTTTTGAATTTATAAATAATATTAAGTAATTATTTTAAAAAATTAATAAAACAAATTCTTTATAAAAATATTATTATTTCTCTGAAAATAAAGTTGTCAAAAGAAAAGCAATTATTTAATAAAATGCAGAATTAAAAAACTATAGAATTTTAAGACAATGTAAAATTTCAAATATATAAACTTTTATATTTAAATTAAATCCTTAATTATATATTTAAGGTACTCTACCGCATTAAAGCTGTTTTGCAGTAGAGTACCTACTATATAATAATTTTAATTTTCTTAATTTATCAACTCAATACAGTACAAATAGCGTAAATTGAATCTACATTAGGATTTTAGATTTAAGTTTTATTTAATTAATTACAGATACAGTGCAGAAACCATCTTGTGATCAATTTTAATCGTATTGATACATCTAAGTTATGGGCGGTGTGAGGAGCAACTATTATAGTATAAGCTGAGCTGAGTATTCAAAATATGGGAAGTAATAATATACGTGGCTACTCCACCACGATCTTATCTTTCAGATTTACTTGCATTTAGGGCCAAGCTACTTTATTATTATTGATAATTGAATTATGATTGCTTATATCCAAAAATTCTCCACATAATACTTAAGTCGATATATTACTCAAATAAGCATCATTTCCTAAAGTTTACTCATTTCTCTTTGAATTAGTTACAGCTCTCTGCTTATTCTAGCCAGAATTGGATATTTGTTTCAAAATTGATGGATTTATGTTTGGATATATAGTTGATAGATCGTTGGTTTGTAGTGAATCTTTCAGAGTGCCAACTTTACTATATTCTGCAACTACTACATCATGATTTTGATTTCTGGAGGAGGAGGTGTTGTGTTGCACCTGTCGTAGAATCGTTTTACTTAAATGAACCGATAAATTACGAACTTTGTTTAAGTTTATTTAATAAAATATTAATAAAATTTAGGATCATTAAGCATACTTGAATATTTAGATTTTATACATTTTGTAATTCCAAAAATTGACCTATTTTAGCTAAATAGCAAGAGAATTAACAGAATGAACCAAGATAATTCATTAATAGATATTGAAAACATCTATAATATTACTACTAAACCAAGAAGTTCAAATAATACTCTCAAATCTTTTACATATCCACAATGAATAACAGAAGAGATTAAGACTTAACTAATATCAAAATTCAATATGAAGACTAGTAGGAAACTTTGAGAAGCTAACTGAAAAGCGAACAAGAAAAATCTTTTAAACTCATAAACTTCTTAACCTCTCAACATGTAATTGCTTATCAATGCACATTTGGTGATGAAATGCTATAAAACTCATAAATTTAAGGCTTATTTCAGTTTAACAGAGACCAGATGCTTTTGGAGTCATAAAGAATGCCTTAATCGTAGCAGTTACAGTCTAGCTAAATGCAAAGCCCATTCTTATATACTATTCATCCTCCACCTTCAGTTCAAACTTAAGGAAGTATTTTTGGCTACGAACAAAATTACTTAAGAAGTTGATAACGATTTATATAAATAAAAATCATGCCACCTTCAATAGATTGATATTGCAGAATATGAGAAGATCTTAAATGATTGCTGATTTGTGCTCAATAAAGTTGAGAAAGAAAAGTAGGAACTTAGAGTATATATATATATATATATATACAAATTTTAACGCTTTCAGTTTCATAATCATGCTTAAAATTTATTAATAAATCAAATAAATATTGAATTGACACTCGAACTTCAAGATATTAGAACAAAATACGATACTTAAACTTCCTAAAATATCAGTCTAAAAACAGAAAAGCTGCATGTTTACCAGAAAATTGAAGGAAATTTTTAAGAGTTAGAAATTCTTTCCCTAGAAAACAATGAGATTTAGGACTTGAAATGTTCTCTAGAGATATTAGAGAACGGCAATCGCAAACTTAAAGTAGAGCTGGAAACTGCCAAGTTTGAGCTAGCTTGTGGCGTCAGTACTTGCGAATATTACCTCAACGATCCTTCCCCAATTTACAGAGAGAATTAGGGAATATTAGTGAAGAGTAAGCAGTGCTCAAGAAGGAGCACGATTAACTCAAGGAGCTCTATCTAGTCTAACAATCCAGAGATGTCTGAGATGCAGCTAAAATTTCTTTGCCTCAGAATTTGCTCTCAAAAATAATAAGACGTTGTAAAACTGGTACAGGCACTAGAAAACTCTATGGCTTCCATAGATGATCAAAAGAATTACATATAGAATATCAACTAGATCTATCTAGCAATTTATAAAGACAACTAGGAGTAAAGGATTAAGACAATATGTCTAATGAAATCATTGATGAATCCGAGTAGACTTGTAGATATCTGAGAAGCAAATCTAAAGTTTAAACCATATTATGTATTCACTGAAATATATTTAAACTTTATTATTAAATATGAAAGGATTTTGCAATTATTTATTGATAAAATTTAGTTCATTCCTTATAGCTAAGATATTTCAGTTTACTGTATTAAAGAGATTTATTCTTAATGGTAATTTACAAAATCAAATATTACTTTAACATAGATAATAAATTGTATATATATTTATTTCAATTTTGACTAGATTTGTTATTTAAGGGCAAATGATTCACAATTTTATCCCTTATTTTATTAATTATTGTTAATACAATATATATATCTGATTCTATATTTTGTTTAACTTTGATTTTGGAAGTATATTCTCTATTTCTACCATTAATTATTGAAATAGTGAGTTTAGAGAAAGAGCTGTCACTTCGCAATTCAAACTACAAACTCGTGGAGCAAAGATTCAGAGATAAGCTGAAGGATGCCAACACTAGACTAGCCGGTTTGGACTAGAACTGTAGAGAACTCAGAAACGACATTGAGTACTTCAAAAGCCAGAACTAGTAGCTCTCTGTGTCTTTAAGAGAAAAGGAGAAAGAACTTTCTGATACTAAGGCTAAGTATGTCACTTAAACTGTTAATAAAATATTGTGATTGGAATAAATACTAGTATTATCAACTGAAAAGTCTAGGATGTAGGATAATTAAACACTATAGTAAGAAAATAATTAAGCAAATGGACTAGATGCAAGTGCCATACAATACTGTAACAAAGTACCATTATTCTTAAAAATCACTAAAACCGAAACTAACGAGCAACTCATAGTTAAGTATCGCAATGAAATTGAACAGCTCAAAGAATTTGAAATTAAATAAATTTATATGCTTTTTATATCAAGGAACTATATCTATACCTAACTCAATTTTGCTATACTTTATGATAAAATGTGTCAAAGATTACATGTGGAAGAAAGAGTTGGAAATTTAAGGGAAGGAGAAGAAATTGCAGTCACTTGAAGAGTTCAGGATGAGAATCAACGAAAAAGATAAGGAATTGAAGAGAGTACATGGAAGTGTCAAACCTCAGAACTGAATAACTGCAAATATTTATTTGAAAGAATTCTTATAATCTCCTGATAGTATAACTAAAACCATTAATTGTTAATATTACCTGAATAAGTACATACGTCTCTTAAATTTTAATCGATTTAAAATATATTTTTATTAAATTAAAAACTGAAAATTTATGATGCGAAGTGCCAATTGATTAAATCTAGTTGCCTTCTATATAAACATAAATAGCTTCAATAATGAATATATTAAAAATTGCTCATTTAAGTAAAACTAAAATATAACTTTTAAAGCAAAAATTGATGTTAAACTTATTTTAGTTGATTAAATTTAATAAAATAGTATTTATGATAAGTTGGAGAGAGAATTCTTGAATCTGTCTAAAATAGAAGACCCAGCTTAATACTAGCATTTGAACATAGTCAGAGGCCAGAATAATCAATAACAAAACAAATATTTAAATCACAATAAAGAATGAAATACATATTATATAGTTTTTTATTACTCTTTGTGATATATAAATGCTAAATCTTATTAAATATGAAGAATAAATTTAAAAAAATAATTCAATATGCCAAAGATTTGACTGTACTTAACCAAGAAATGAAGAAAAAGAAATTAAAGAGTCAAAATATGGTCAAAATAAATATACTTATATATATAATTTTCACCTCATTTCTGTGTATTTAAAGTACAAATATCATCCTGTTAAAGTGTATTGCTTTAATTTTATAAGACTATTGTTGATTTAACATAGGATGTATTGAGAACATTGAAAATCGAGAATGTGGGAGGTTTCACAACCAAGAACATTATCAAGATCAACCCAGAGACCAATTAAAATGGCTATATGAGGGAGTTGATGGAATCACCCACCAAGGTGTCACAATTTACAATTGCATCTTCAAACCCCTATGAATGGATTTTATTCTGCAAACTTGTATATACATATATATATATATATATATATCTCAAATTGATTGAATTTGGTTGTGATAAATTATGCAATTTTTGAATATCAGAACTTTGAAATTATCTCGAGATGAAGATGCTTCCAGTTAATACAGTAATGAGTATTCTAATTAATACAATGATAGATAGAATGAAATTCAAGGATAGCATCCTACTGTTAAAAACATTCCACCTCAGTAACAGAATTCTCACAGTCATTATTTAGACCGAAAAAAAATTCCTCGCTTGTTTATGGTTTTAGAATAACTATTTTTCAATCAAATTAAAAAGCTACATAATTATTTCTAAGTTTATACCACTGTTGTAGATAAAAATATGTTTCCTATTGCTTAAACAAAATGTAGGATTTAACGTTTTTAAAATAATCAATAATTCATTTTCAGCTTATGATTATGTAAAATATTTAGAATAATAAGAATTAAAAATGTCAAAAGTAAAGAAATGTAAAATTATAATAAAATTAAAAAAATAATGAGGTGAGAAGATTTACCTCTTTTTCAGTCATATTTAAGCTATACGTAGAATTATATACTCTGATATCATGATATGATATCATATCAGTACCATCAGCATCCAAGCCACCAGCATCAGTAGTTTAGAAGCCAATCAATGACCAATAAAAATATCAAACTATAAGCTTTACACTAATGACAGCACCCTCACAGACAGTAAAGTTTTGAAGATCCTTCGAGATATAGCTAATAGTTTGCAGCATGAGCAGAAATGTTTAAAGAAAATCAAATTCAGGCTAGAAATAGGACTATGTCAAGTAAAACCAAGATAGCAATCAAAAGTCTATGGTAGCTAAATTCAATCCAAATGTGTATAAAACTGCTGTAGGAGCAACATATTAAGTACAGGTTCCTATCTCAAACAAGTTTGGATCTATTTCTCAAGGTCTTACTGCTACTAAACATCATCAGAAATGAACACAACAGGGACTGGTATGAATAAAAAGAATCCAAACAGCAACCTAGAATTGTAAGACCAGAATAGCAACAAATGCAATAGAACAACAGACTGGTCAAAACCTATCAATTTGCTGTACAAAAATAAAACAAATAACGACAGCAAAGAGGATTCCCTCAAGCTTAGAGCAGCAATATTCCTTCTTATTAATATATAGCTTCTAATTTAACCATACATTCACCAAGAAAAATCAATGGAGGTATTGATTTTGTAGCTGGAATGCAGCAAATTTATCAAAGAGAACAGTAGCAATGCAATTTAAAAAAATGGTAGTAAAATCACAGTAATTAAGCCCCATAACTGAACAGTCAGTCCAGTAACATCAACAACAACGGTGGAAACTCAAGCAACTATAAGAGAGATCTTAGCATAACCAGAATGGACATATGCTGAATGGAAGGTTAACAATCACTATCAAAGTAGAAGAGTTATCTTATACCAAGAGTATGAAGGAAATAATTTGTATTAATGAGGTGAGAAATGATGGTGATTTCATTATTAAAGTTTATTATAAGCTAAGAAGAAATTTATCTTAGAATTTCTTATGGATTTTAAGTAATCTAATTTATACATAAATTGACGTCCCTAGAATTTAAATGCAAGATTTTTCTCAGATTAAATATTCAAATAAAAGATATCTTTGATAATTCAATGCTTCTATTTAAGACTCAATTTAATAATCATGATAGCGCCAAAAGTGATAAAATTTATGGATAAAAATTAATATCAAATTATTTACTGGGAAGAAGAAACCCTTCATTAATATCAGTTGGACTGGTGTAACTTTACAGTCCATAAAGTTGATTCTATTTAATAATTATTTAAATAATGATATAATTATGTTTTCTTGCTTTAATGACTAATAGAGGAAGAATAATACTTAGTAATATATTTTAATATATTTTATTACTAATAATAATAATAATAATTTGATCACATTGAGGTCTCTGGGGACCACCAATCATTAAAGCATGGAAGCTTAAAAGGGACAAGCCCTTTTATATTAATTTTTATTATATCATCTGATCTGTTCAATCTCTCTTTGAATTGTCACTTCAGTTTGATCTTTAATTCAAACTAAGATTTTTCATTGTTATCTGTGTGACCTTATCGACTTTAGGTAAACTCTTTCTCGGTAGAAGAATTGGGTTTACTGTATAGTCTGGTTCATTTCTGAGGTGTAGTCATAGTAACTACTATCCTCATAAACTATGAATCTTATATGTTCTCTTAATTCTTGTTATGACTCATTGTCTGTAAATAGGAGCGTAAATTAGTTTTCCAAACAGTCTCTGGAATCGCAGACTGGACACCATTTGTTGTTTATCTTCAAACTTTCCATCTTTGATATTTGTGAATCTTTGTTAAAGTTTTAAATATTATATATTAAAT
This sequence comes from Oxytricha trifallax, assembly GCA_000711775.1. Classification (NCBI taxonomy): domain Eukaryota; phylum Ciliophora; class Spirotrichea; order Sporadotrichida; family Oxytrichidae; genus Oxytricha; species Oxytricha trifallax. The sequence continues at coordinate 40,958 of ARYC01000922.1, read as the reverse complement.
ATGAAATTCTATATATAAGTCTAGTTTAAACTTGTTTGATTCTTATTGGTTATTGAGGTTAATATCTCTAAATATCTGTGGGGTTTAGGAATTTAGGGGTCTCAGGGTTTTGTTTTTTTAAAGATTGTCGGCTTTGATGTCGACTTTTAATTATTAAATCTCTTGAGACTGGTGCTTAGTGTTTGCCTTCTGTGTTGTGCTCTTATAGTTGTTGTGTGTTAGTGGTAGGTATTTTTCTCACTAGTGTGATTCATGAGTTTCTTAAAGTGGATCCACTTGGTAAATTATTATAAGGATTTTGGGTGATTCTCTAATTTGATTTTATTATTAAATAGTAAGTCAATAATTAATGTCATGACGTATTAGAGAAAAAACGTGTTTTATCCTCATAATTCGTGAGTACATAGATATGCATATTTATAATGTTTGCTATGTAGTAGGTAGATTTGAAGATGGTTCTTCACTTTGGTTGTCACGAATTTTGGAAGTATAGCTTTCTGGAATCGAGAGTATATTTCGAGGATTCGAAGGTCTTGGTTAGGAGCTGATTTTATTAGACGTTCTTACTTAAGATTTAATCTAGTGATTATGCCTTAGTTTAATAGAGAGTATCAACTGATGATCTTCGGTTAGTTTGCTCAAACTGATTGAAGGGGTCATTGTTTATATGAACAGAGAGTGGACTTTTTCAATTTTGTAGAACTTTCTTGATCCTCGCAAAAAGCAAGTGATTGTTAAGTTGGCATAGCTATCTTTGTCTTAAACTCTTGAGAGTCTGTATTTCAAAAACGGGTTCCGGTGATAGAGAGGTATTTTCACAGCAGACTAGACCACGAGCAAGCGAGATCCCAACTGACTGCAAGATTTATTTTTTTATTACTAATTCTATAGCATGCGCCACAGAAAAATCAGAAGACATCAACAAGCAATCTTAGCAAATGATATTCACAGATTCTAATCACAATTTCCTCAATAAATATAATACACTACTTATTAGACAAGATTAAATTTTTATTCCTATTAGACATTTTGAAAAGGATTAATAAAAGCCATTAGCTTGATTTCACAAGCTAAAGAAGAAACACTAGTTAAACTAAGTCAACCAAATATCAATGCCGATGTATTGAAAATATAAATTAATTATCTGAGGGCATTGATAATATACAAGCAAATGAAGAATAAATGCTAAATACTGCTTAATACCCCAAATATATTGGATCAGATTAAGATTTAAAGATTAAATTCAATTCGTAAGTATGAGTTAATATAATTCATAATAAGAGAGAGTTTCATTTGAATCAGATTAAAGCAGCTAGGGAATTATATTGAATAATTAAAATTAATAGGCCAACTTACAATCTGAGTTTTAATCTCGATAACAATTACCACTAATTAAATAACGGAAGCATTTGTATAAAGTTTAAGGAGTGGGTAGCAACAAAAGTTTAGTAGTGGATATTAAGTTTATCGTTCAATAGATATCGATTAAATTGATAAATAGCTTTAATCTAAAAATTATTCAAGAGAAATTAAACATAATAATTATCAAATAACATTACCTCAAAAATTTTGATGCTTCTGTAAACAGAATCAATGATGCATTGATTTTCAATTATTAAAAAAATATTAATAAACATAGAAGAAACAAATCGCTTAACTTCTAGAGTCTAAACTTATAAAATTTGCATTATAAAATCACGAAAATCATAATCTAAATGCCAAGGATAAACTATCAAACTCAATATTCATCACTCTCAAGAAAGAATAATAGGAATTCCCCAACAAAAAATATAGACACGATCAATCTATAAAAATACTCTATTTAGACCACGCTATTTAAAGCATAAAACATTATGAAAATTGCTTATAGTGAAAAGAACTAGATAACACAAACCGAAATTTTACCAAATTGATGGGTTAAAACCTTTAAATAAGGTAGAACATGCTGAAAAGAGGACTAAAAGAGCATAATTATGATAAAAGTCAACTTGGAGAAGGAAATAGAGAAAAATTAAAAAATTTTGAATTTAATTCGATAGTAATCATTAATTTTAGGATGCCAATTTCAAGCTCTCCGATCATTGCATTATGAGAGAAAACATTCACATTGAAACAACAACATTGAAATAATTGGATATGCTATTGAGTGAAAGTTTAAATCACTACAACGATAAAAACATCATGATCTTAGATTGATTTGAATGAGGAAATTGTTAGTTAAAAATATGAGATATGACTGAATTAGTTTGATGGATAACAAGTTTTCCAAATATTAACTAAAAAAATATAATAATTATTAAAAATCAATTAATTTTTGTATAAATGTAAAAAATATGCTTATTTAATAAAAAATAGTTACTGTAAAATATACAATTTTTATAATTTCGTCTAAAAAGTAAAAATTGGGTTTTGAATATATAAATATGAAAATTTTAGTATTTAATATATTTTTCAATATTTTAATGATTTTTATAGATAAATTAGGGCATATCTATCTAGATCTAACGAACAAAATTAGCTTAAACAGTGCGGATGAATAATTTAGCTTTTTTTGATGTTAAAAATGTTGGATGGGGGTTTTGGTCGTATCACCAACTATTTCAATGTTTTTTTTCAAATTAATTGTTCGCTAATATATTTATGAATCAATAAAAGAAAATAATTATTTTTAATTTGAACTTATTCTAAGAAAGAATTCTTCCATAAATATATTCTATACAGCTAACTCATAAAATTTTTGAATGTGTTTTAAAATTATAATCATTTTTATATGTTAAATTCGTTGACAAAGTTAATTCTTATATTAATCCTTGAATTTTAAATGATTTTATGGTATTACTCTTAAAACATAAGCTAATAGCTCAATATGAAATTTTATTATGATTGATTTTTTTTAATATCCTTATTAAATTTATTATATAAAAAAAGAGAGCATAAATTCTATGATTTTGAAAAATTACATTAAAACAAGTTTCTATATTTAAAATATGGCTTTATACGTTGGCCTTGTATATATTTGTGATAGCAAATTATTGTTGGATCAGTCGAGTTTGATTTTTATAGATTTTAAAATTAAAACGGCTATATGTTTATTATAGAAGGATAGTTAATGATTTGAGTTTTATATTGTATACCCGATATGGATAATCAAATGTAATTTATATTAAATTTGCCTTAAAAATTTCATTGTCAGCTTGATCCGCCTAAGTTAATATTAAGACCTATTTTTTGCTTATGGTATTGATTCACAGTTGATTTTATTTCCAAATAATATGCCTTTACTTTAAAATTTCAAAATACATGGACATCACATAAAATGGTGGAAGAGACTAAATATTAAAAATAAGAGGAAATATATATTTAGCTCTATTTACCTAGATTTATTAATATTTATGCAATTCTTTCTGATGTCTGCTGAATCTACTGTACTCTGCCTCTGAGTCTACTGCTGACCTATATTGCTTAAATATAATTAATTTTTTTATAAATGTTTTTTCGAAACTAACAAATTTTATTGAATGACCAGGCGCCTAATGTCTGCAGTTAAAATATTTTGCTCATTAATATTAAATGATCGATTTCTCATTTTAAATGCTAAATCAATCACTTAATTTTATCATCTTATTTTAAATACATAGGCAATTTTCTAATTGCCTATATATATCAGTAGGACCAATTTTTTTATAAAAACTCACAGTACTTGCCGGTAGTGGGGCAATTTTAACAATTTTCTAAAATCTCTAGACTTAAATAAAAGATAACAAATACTTTATAAAATTAAAAGAATTTTATTTTTTTTAAAATTAGGATAAATTTCAAATAAATGTTTACATTATTAAGTTATTAAGTGACTATAAATTCTCTGACTAAAGACGTAATTACAGTGATTGAGCACCATAATACGATAATCATTTATTATCTGAATGGCTGCAACCTGAGTATACAAGAAGCAAAATGGCTTAAAGATCTACTTCTAAGGTTATAGACGACTGAATATATAATATCGGATGACAATCAATTCACAAAAATAAGTTTAATAATTTACTTACTGGGAGTCAAAAAATGAATTAAATATTCTCTTGCTAAGAGCTATAGCAACATTGCCCATTACTTTTACAATTCACTCAAGCGCAGACTATATTGGATTAGGAAGGCGATTAATAAGATATAGATGAAAAGGATGAATTAGAAATGGAGCAGGAATAAGAAATAAATGAAGAATACGATTCAAATGACGTTAGCGATATTAGTAAATAAATGGAATGAGACGATCAAGTTTTGCCGTAATAAGACCAATAATTTCTAAAATATAATACAGCCAAATTAAAAAATATTAATTTATTTTTAAAGTTTAGAAATCAAGAAAATATAGCATAAACCACTCAGATGATCATTCAAATTAAAACAGTAAAAGGTTAAATAAATAAATGATATTAAGCTTTCAAATAATCAATGAAAATAAATGACTCAATAATTTTTAATTATAAGAACTTTAAATTTCCTAAAATTAAACTCAAGTCTCATATCATTGTAATTCTAAAGATTATTTATTTATAAATGCAAATTCTTTATTTTGTGAATGTTTCAGCCCTCTATTCTCTTACTAAATCTTTTATTTATTTACAGTCTAATGATTATAAAAAATACCAAAACATCAATAATAAATACATAAAATGTCATAAAATATTTTATAAAGGCCTTAATTCTTCTAATTGTTTATTTAATAATGCTCAAGTTTGATTGAATAAGGGAAATTAAATTAAAATGAATGAATATGATACCAATTAATTGAATTTAAACCTTTGTCCAAAACTATATTAATATGATAAGTGAGCCATAGAGAGTGGGTTTTACTATTGACGAAGACATTATATCGCATCGTAGTAGCAAGAGATAATAAATTTAACTCTGATTAACATTTTTACCTAATTTTAATGATGAAATAAGATTCGATTTATCTCTATTCTCCTTACTGATAAAATAGTAACACCAGTAATAAGGTACAGCCTATTTATAATTTTATATAATCATTACAATATAACGCATATTTGAATGAATTTATAGCGTTTATTTGTAATTAATAATCTTTTTTAATTTAATTAAACTCTAGCAATATTTATATCTCCGAAGCCCCTTTAGTAATTATATTTTTATTTTTATTGATAAAAGCCTTCAACTCACATACTCTTTATTAAATTTTTTATAACGCTTTATAATATAGTTATGGTTTGAATATTAGTAATTTAAGCGATTATATTTATGGGATAGGATTAGACTCTTAAGTAGCTTAAGAGCAGTGATGATTTTTCGTAAATTTTCTAAACTTAACATCTCTGTTAATCTATAGTCAACATTTATAAAAAGAATGGAATATATTACAAGACATTCAATCGTATTAAGAGAGTGATTGACTTTAATGTTCCATTTTATAAGGATAATTTAAATTATATATTCGATTAAAAGCAGAGAGCTTAATCCAGCAATAAAAAGGTTTATGCCCGAAAAGATTTTGTTTCAAACTCATAGTATTCTTGGTTAAATGAATTCAGATAATGGCCTTGGGACATTTATTATTCATTTTAATTTAATATTGTAGGAATACATTGGAATTTGGGAAATCAATTAAAATTAAATATATATAATAAATTAAATTTGTGGCAGTTAAATTAGCCAAATTTGACAATATAGCTCATTCGATAGAAAATTCAAAATTAGCTGGACTTACAATTGGCGGTACTATTTTATTTTATCAATAGACAGTGTTAACTCGATTTTAATAAAATGCATCCTAAATTCATTAAATTTTTTGCCATTTTATTAAAAATCGAGTTATCTCTCGTTCTTGGTATGATATAAAATAGTACCGCCAATTGTAAGTCCAGCTAATTTTGAATTTTCTATCGAATGAGCTATATTGTCAAATTTGGCTAATTTAACTCACACAATTTAATTTATTATATATTTAATTTTAATTGATTTCCCCAATTACAATGTATTGCTACAGTGAAGACTTCATTATATAAAGTTTTTGCAATTACTTAGGAATAGTTTTGCTGATTATAAAATCATTGTGTTTGTTGATTAGTTTATAAAAATAATAATTCAAGGATAAGATATGAAAGTCTATATAAAACATTCTTTTAATATTCCTATCAGCTTTAAAAATTGAAAGGATATAAGTTTTATCAATTAGGCTTTGGAATCTCAATCATCTTAATTATTTTCATTTGTCTTAAGAGATGATTATTCCTCTTGAATTAGCAAGAACAAATTAACTTAGAAAATTTAATTATTTATGGATGAAAACCTACCGTGCTAAGCAAAGTATTTCATTGTGAAATTATTAAGCGTTGTTTAATTTTAAAAATAACTTCAGAATATTAAATTTTTAGAAACTCTTTCATAATTTTTCTTATGCAATTCTTACTCATATAAATTTATTAATTCCTCTTATATTCTGATATTTTCTTATGCTTTAAGGTCCCTTAGCTTCTTACCTCTTGTGGGTCTATCTGTCATGATGGCTTGAACTGTTGTTGTTCTTATGATTTTAAGGATTTTATTATCATCATTAATATTATTAATTACCCAATAAACTTAAAAATTTCACTTCTATTAATAGGTAAATAAAACAAATTTTTAATTATTAATAATAAATTTAAAGTTTAATTCTTGAAGACCCACGCTTATTTAGATGAGTAAGCATAGGGTTGGAAGTGTAGTTTATGAAACTTGCTCCTACTATGTACAAATAATATTACTTCCAGGAGATGGTCTTGGCTTCAATTAATTTCATGTTTACGTAGTCACGAGTTATGCAAGGCAGTAAAGTCACGTCTTCATAGTAATGCACGAAGAGCATTAATACACAGAGGTAATATTAGAAATACTTTTTATATTAGCATATATTCATATTTAGAATATATCTGCATATGGACTATAAATAGCATTGAAATATTTAACTGAGATAAACTTAGGTATTTCTGAGTCCATTTCATTAATCTGTAAATATATATTTTTAATAATCAATTAAACAACAAAGAACTAAAATTTAAAAATTATAATGAATCCGTCTTACACAATCTTCAGCCTAAACCCCGATTATTGTTGTGGACTGTCTTTACTTATTAATTAAATCTCGTGTCTTGCGAATAGCCTGCTCATCATTTTATTCTTTAATTACTATCTACACTCCCACTTCCCTGGATATTAAATGATAAATATAGTAATTTTAAATATTGATGATTGTTTAATTTTATCTAATGAGAGGTTGAAATATTTTAGTATTTTATTTTTTATAGCAAATTAAATAGAATTAATTAATTTAGCAATATAGACTAAAACAGCTACTCTAAGGTTTTAGAAATTCTCTAGTGATGTAATTACAAGTGTAATCTCTCGTTCCTAGAGAAATCAACAATAAAGAATAAGCTAAATATTTATATTACTTATTGCTTCATAATTCTGATAATTATAACTTCTTCAAGTTTTTTTTTGTTAAATAAATTCAATATTTTCACTAAACCCTATCATGAATATAATCAAGAAATGCATGGGAAGTGATATTGAATTTTAGGCATTTACTCATAATTATAGATATTTGCTGCGTTATCCTACCAACTTAACCTGTGAAAATCTACCTCGTGGAAAGTTAAAAACTGACCATCCTAAGTAGTCGCATATCTGTCTCAAAGATATATTTCATAAATAAAACATTATTTATGTTTATTCTATTCTTTAGAATGGAGGGAGTTTATTTAAATTTCTATAAGAGAAATTAATTAATATGATAATATATATGAACTCCATTATTGACATAAAAAGATTAAAATCTCTTATAAGCAAAACAAATATTGATAAAGTATATTCGAGTCGGGAGATATGTAAAATAAAAATGCAAAATCAATTATTTGAATAAGTAACTGCCACTAATTAGAAAATCTTTGAGATAAAATTGTATCCTATTTACTTAACTACCTTATATTTAAATTGACATTATGTTATTATTTATTACCAACACAAACTCTATTTAATTAAACTATGGAGGCAGTTAAACTTTTTGAATTCTTTTTTTTTCTAATTTCTCTAATTCAAATCTCTTTTAGCGCAGTCCCGAATAATTGCAGCTACTACTGTAAAAATCATCTTCAGGATATCTTCCTGTCAAACTTTAATTGAACCAAGTTAATATGTGATTAAACTACCAAATTTTGTAATTAATCTGAATTTTCTTGCAGTTAGGTCTGAACAAACTAATTGCTACTGTGTTGTTAATGAAAGTAGTATTTGTCACAATCACGGAGTATACCGCAACACCTGCGGGTCCAACGTTGTTCAAGTAAATAGAAGCTGATTCATTCAATAAAGAATTATAAAGGTAGTAGATAGAACCGTCGTTGTGGTTGTATTAATAAGTATTATTTTAAGATTGCAGCACATTCGTGTTATTTTATACAGTGGTTATTAGTCTACCTTGAATACCTATTAGGCTTAATGGATTAGGATCGCTATTGACAATATTAGATATGTCTTGATACTCGATAAGCTGCCCTCTCCCATTAAAGATATTGTTATAAATCTCAATGCAAATGCTTTCAGCCTTCGAAAATAAAAGTGATCCGGAATTTATTGATGTCATCTCTGTAAATATGCCGTCTCTTATAAACAGCTTTTTTGCTTTATCTTTGTAAATGATTCCACCTGATCCTTAAGTTGAGCTGTTAAACAGAGATATCTGCCCATCAAATAATATTTGTAGATTTGGGTTAGAAGAATAAATAAGTCCTCATTAGTTCTCAGCTGATGTATTGTTAATTTGAGCACCATTTGCAAACTTAATAAAAACCTCAGGATTCTCCTAATCATCGTCCTCCATTGATAAATCAATAAGGTTGAATTTTTTTAGTGTAAGTAAATTTTTAAATTAATCAAGAATTTTGAATACATATATTTGAACTAAGTATAAAAAATATCAAATAAGGGAAAATATAGAGGTTTATGTGTAAAAGTGAATGCAAATATTCTGCGAAACATATTTATTGAAAGTTCACAAGATATTCTGACTGTGTAAATTCAGCGCATATGCGCTGATTTTTATTTAGCGCATACTGCGCTGAATTAAATCGAGGCACGGCAGCCTTTTTTAGGTCAAGTAGCCGTTCTTAAATGAAAATTTCCCTTTGGGACTATAGTGTTTTAATAGTTAAATTCTTAATTAATAATAATATTTTTAGTAATTATTAAATTTACGAATTTATTAAATTTAATAGTTATCACTAATGTGATTTCTTTAATGAGAAATTTGATTAAAGTTAAAATATTTAATTTTTAATTAAAAATTAAAATTATATTACTAAATATATTATTATTAATTAAGAAATTATCAATTAAAGCAAACCTAGTCCAAGGGGACATTTTTAATTAAGAACGCAACTTTGACCTAAAAAAAGTCTGCCGTGCCCTCGATTTAATTCAGCGCATATGCGCTAAATAAAAATCAGCGCATATGCGCTGAATCTACACAGTCAGAATATCTTGTAAACTTTGAATAAATGGTTTTCGAGATATTTGCATTCACTTTTACACATAAACCTCTATATTTTCCCTTATTTGATATTTTTTATACTTAGTTCAAATATATGTATTCAAAATTCTTGATTAATTTAAAAATTTACTTACACTAAAAAAATTCAACCTTATCAATTACTACTGCCATTTCCTCAGCTTCTTTATACAAAATAGAGTATATATATCAACATGAATAAATCCACCTAGTTGGTATACATTCGATCCATTTACTGAAATATTTGTTAGAGTAACATTTGAATAATCTATGAGTAATAGGGCGCCTCCATAGGCTCCGAAATTATTTACGAATTGAGTGTTTTCAAAGTCAAGAGAACAATTTTGAGCAATCACTACACCACCGTAAAAGGCTGAATTATTGGTATATGTTTATTTTACATCTTTAAATTTAGTGTTTTTAATACTAAAAGCACCACCTGTAAGTCCATACATACAATAGGTGTAGTTGTAATTAATTGAATGAATGAAGTCTTGAGTTTCTAATAAAAATGATCCTCCACTTTATTATGTTAGAGTATACATATCGTAATTTTGCTTGAAACTTGAGTAGTTATTTATCTGCTGCTTAATTTCAAAGGTATTATTTATGTAATTAATTTAATTGTCTTACAAAATCACATGCTTTGCTTTTGTTGATATCAAGACAGAGCCAGGGTTCAAACTTACTATACCATTTAAATTCATTTTCTGAAGAACAAGAGGATTTTCGCATTCATAGTAGAGAAAAGCTGCTTTTCCAAAAGACTGAAAGTTATTTGCATACACTATTCCTGAAATGTCGAGATTGATATCCTTCCCTACTAGATACCCAAAACCACCACGGCCATTATACATTCTAATATCATCTAAATACAAATTGCCTGTGAGGGTGATGTTTGAGTAAACTTCATCTGAAATCTAGTTATGTATGATTCCACCATCATAACTAACTTAAATGTTAAGAACTTTCAAATTTTCATTCTGAAGTGTCTGGCTTCCATAAGCATAATAAATTCCTCCATATCTTGCTAGCACATTTGTGAATGTTGGATTTATTTGTGATAAATTTGAGTTAAATTAGTAAAACACTCCTCCCTAATTTGCAGAAACATTAAAATATTGGGAGTCTTTATCTACAATTGATGTATTTAGGAGTGTAAAAACTCCGCCTGTAGAAGCAAAATTACAGTTTTTATAAGTGTTGTTAATAGAAGAAACTCCTTATGTTCCATTTAAGCAAATGAGGGAGTTATTTCTGAAACTAGATTCTTCAGCAAGTTAGTCAACACTAAGTTAATCTTTATATATTCCATTAAATGTTGATAATGCAAAAAACGTCTGTAAATCTGAATAGTTAGAGTAGTGTAATTGACTTTGTTATCACTCCTAGTTCGAATTGCTGAGTTAGTGATATTCAATTTTGACAATTTTTCTGCATAAATAAATCCTCCTTCTTCTCTGGAATAAGTATTGCTGATTGAACTTGATTATATAGTAATTACCAAATCAGAGTTATTTTCATGAATAAACCCACCTGTTTATTTGCCTGTATTAATCCAACGGAACTATTCAAATTAATAATGTTCAAGCATGACTATCCTGTAGCATTTGCAAATATTGCAACTCCTTACTTTTGGTTGGCTATATTTTCAATTTAACACTATCAAAAATCACTTAAGCTGAGTTATTCATAAAAAAAGAGAACCATATTCTCCAGAATTATTCAAAAATCTAGATTTATTCAAAGTCATTGAACAACCATCGCAGTAAATGTTTCCTCTGAAATTTAAGTTAGAGCTAAAAAGTGATTAAGTATCAACTAATATGCTCGCCTAATTTAGATAGAAAATTGAGCCAGAGTTAGATAAAAATGCATTCCAAAATACATTTAAAAAATAAACAATATTAGCATCAACATTTTATCAGATATATACCAAACTCCCAGTAAGAGGGATACTTTCACTTAGATTTGGAGCGATATAAGTTACATATAAGTCAACAATTGTATTTTTTTATTAGATATCATTGTTCATTAATTGCACTAGTGCTTGCACTTAAATTTAGCTCTTTTCATCAATGTAAAATAAAGATCCCTATTATTTTGTGTAGATTCCAGCTATTTAACTCGTTGTCTTAGTATAATTAACGAATTTTGTGGACAGTGATGATATATAAATGAAGGTACCTGATTAATTACTCTTAAGAATTTTCAAAACCATATTATCTATATTAATCTAAACTATTTTATAGTCTATGTAGAAAACACCACCATCATTTGTTCATTCAATAGTATCCAATATTGTTTTGTTAAAAAGAGATATCTCGGTATAGTTTTCTCAAATAATATTGAAAATTCCTTCACATTATGAAGAATAAAATGAATTGAATTTCGCTGAGTTTATTGTGATAAAGTTGTCTACTCCCTTTATAAGGATTAAACCACCTTATCCAGTGGAATTTGCATTCTTGAAGCAAGCCTCTTCTAGTATATCTACTTGATTTATCTTAGAAGTTGGTTGAATCAACCCATTTGAACAATTATAGGAGTATGCACCATCAAAATTTGATTAACCTTTGAAAGTAATTGTGTTTTAAAGAATGGAAGTTAGATAAGCGAAATCACTTCCACCGAATACTATAATTTATATAAACTAAGTACTTCTATCTATTAATAGACTAATTGACTTTAGGTAATCTAATGGAAAACTAGCATTTGCTTGGATTTTATTCGATGTGCAAAACTCCATTACTAGTGATATGCTGTCTTACGAGTTAATTTCGAACAAGGAATTTTATATAGCAAATGTTCCCTAAAAATTAGAGTTTATTAAATGAATGTCCACTTGTTAGGTAAATTCTCCAAGTCTTAGGAATCCATCTGACACCTAATGATTTAGTGAGTAGATGTTGGAATTTTTAACATATAGCTTGAAATTTTTCTAAAAGTTATAATTTAAAGTGATAAATTCCCCATTTCCATGCTAAATAGCAATATTTGCAACATTTTTGTCGTTTGTATATATTTCCAAGTTATTGATAGTATTAACATAAAGAAGTGCACTTGATCCAATAGTGGTTTTTAAATTGGAATATGTGTAGAATTCGCTATCAGTGCTAATAAAGTTTATTATCAAGCTTCTGTCCTTTTTAACATCATTTACATAAGCAAATGAACTTTTTAATAATGAATTGGTCGATTCCACTCTTATTTTATTGAAATTTATTTATGAGCCAGGCATATCATCAATATAGATAGACCCACCAAAACCAGCGCTATTATAGTCAAAATCTATGTTTTACATTTCTGGGTTAATATTTCTTAGATATATAGCGCCACCATTTTGATCAAGATTATTATTAAAGTTAAGGTCGAGCAAATTAAGACTTATGTCAGCTTAATTTGATAATACTTAGAGAGCTGGCCCATTTTCATCGCCTACGAAGTATCGGAAGATTGTACTTTCAATTGTTAAATTTGCCTCTGCGTTTTATTAGTCAATATAGATGTTCGAACCAGTATCTTTATTGATAACACTGGATCTCATATATTTGTTTTGACTTGAAAATCCTTTCAAATTTGAGTCAGTTATTACAATTTCCAAATGATCCATTCTTGAGTTTTCTACATACAAATATAATCCCACATTTTGTGAATTGTGGATATTCTAGACCGCATTATTCATCACAAATAAATTGCTCAAAACCAATTTCTTTATTGCTACTATTTGCATTACGCCTGCATTTATAACATTCCAACAGGATCTAATTGCTTACTTTAAATTCCATTAAACTCACAATAGTCAATAAGGACAATCATATCTTCTGCATTAAATTTAGCAAATAAAGCTGATGCCTCAGATGAACTCTCTGTGAAATAGCTGTCCTTTCTAATAACTTAAGGTTAGTCGTAATCAGTTAAAGTATATATTTCATCCTGAATATCTACATAGCTTACAGAAAATATTCTGCTTAAGTCATCATTGTAGAAACCAGAAAATGAACAATAATATTATCAATTACTTCCAAGTTTTCAGAAATAACAAACGGTCTTCTCAGTTTTAAATTGAACAACGCTAACTCAATGAATTCATAAACTTTGTGTATTTAAAAATCTTAAATTTAAGAATTTTAGATAATTAGAGACTTTGCATTTATGTTGAAAATGCTTTCGCCATATTTGTGACTCTAAAACTTTAAATTATTAGGTTTTCAAGAGTTACTTGTTCTTTTTTATAGATGTCATCTTCATTGTAATTTATAAGAAAACTTGAATCAGTATTCTCTTAGACAATGAAACCTGAAATGTTTTGAAAAGTCCCACTTTTTTTCAGTTCCCCTTATATTTGCATTACTAGATTCAGATATTCTTATTTAAGGGTGAATTGTCGCATACCCTTTACTAAACAAATGAAGTTCATTATAATAATCCTCAAAATACGAGTCATCGTCTGTAGTACCATAAATCCCTAAATTTGCTTCTATATTGATAATCCTAAGATCGAACAGTCCAAAATGTTGACTTATATATAGAAGATCTGCCCTTTTTTCGAGTAAGATGGCTATAATTATTCATTGTAACTAAAGTAAATATTGTTAAAGCTTAACTGACTCGATCCATATATCTTAATAGCTCCACCCCAACTTACTCTCATCAAAGTTAGATGAAGATGCATTTGTGAACGTATATTCATCAGTAGTGGTAAATATCAAACTCCTTTTGAAATCACCCAGAAAATCTCTGTCAAATGTTATTAAGTTTATCAAAGATAAAACTCATTGTTACATTTTCTATTTCAATTCTTGGGTAGTTAAGAATGTTGACTGCTCCATGTTAGGAGGAAACTGTGCTTAATGACACATTATTATCTTTGAAAGAAAAATGGTTCCAGTCATATTCAACAACATTATTCAATATTGGGTCATTTATAAGGTAATCAGAGTCAACCTATGTTCTACTTGATTAAATTGATGAAGACGAATCCATTAAAGTTAATTTGTCATTTGCTAGTATGCTTGTGTCCATCATGTTAACGCATACAAGTTTAATTGCACCTCCTGATAACCCACTGCAACCAAGACTGCCAGTTATGCTATTTCCTTGGAAAACAAAACCATTCAATAATACGAATGTGCTGCAATCTTAAAATAATACTTATTAATACAACTACGACGACGGTTCTATCTACTGCCTTTATAATTCTTCATTGAACTACTTCACAACGTTGGACCCGCAGGTGTTGCGGTATACTCAATAAAGAAGTACCGTGATTGTGAGAAATACTACTTTCCTTAATAGCACAGTAGCAATTAGTTTCTTCAGACCTAACTGTCCAAGCGAGGGTGACTTCAAGCAAGAAAATTCAGATTAATTACAAAATTTGGTAGTTTAATCACATATTAACTTGGTTCAATTATGTTCAGCTAAAGTTTGACAGGAAGATATCCTGAAGATGACTTTTACAGTAGTAGCTGCAATTATTCGGGACTGCACTAAAAGAGATTTGAATTGGAGAAATTAGAAAAAAAGAATTCAAAAAGTTTAACTGCCTCCATGTTTTAAATTAATAGAGTTTGTGTTAGTAATAAATAATAACATAATGTCAATGTAAATATAAGGTAGTTAAGTAAATAGGATATAATTTTATCAAAGATTTTCTAATTAGTGGCAGTTACTTATTCAAAAAATTGATTTTGCCTTTTTATTTTACATATCTCCCGATTCGAATGTACTTTATCAATATTTTAAATTATATATAAAAAATGAAAATTATATACTTTATATCTTTCTTAAAATCAAAAGATATTAAACTATTGAATCTAAAAAATATTGAACTAAACACTTCCACTTACAGCCTGCTAAAAAGCTTAGAGAGTATTTTCAGTATTCTCCAATGACAGACCTATATGGGCAATGACATAATCTCAAATTTATTTTTATTTAATTTCTATGAAAAATTTATAAACTAAATGAAAAAATATGAAATGCCCATTTCAACAAATAGGATAATATTTTGGAAATGAGTTTTTCAAGGTTTCAATTAAGGCGACAAGAGTTTATCCTCTTTGCGATGAGGCAGCTCTGGGTGTCTCAAGAAATAGTAGGATACACCCGAGTATACACCCAGTGCAAGCACGAGTTTTCATTGATAGTAATGGCATATATATAATCTTATAATTTATTATTGTTAATATTAGTTTCATTTTATTATACTATCCAATTCAAAGTTTCAATTAAATTTTGAAAATAGAATTGTAAGGAGACCACTTAATCATAAGTGAAGATAGGATATAATAGGATGTGAGTGTAGAATATATTAAAATGTAGAGTAATTAAATGCTTCAATAGTAGTAATATTCATGTAATTCAAATTTATATGATTATTATACATGCATAAATCTTTGTTTATAATCAATTACAATCTAGCAATAATAATCATGGTAACCTAGTGACTCAGGTGCCGCTCAGTAAAAAACCATCAAAATGCAAAGCGAATCAGGGTAGAATTAAAAAATTCGAGGAAATTCAGATAGTATACCAGACCCAGAACAAAAATAGATCCAGTTTTGGTAAATATCTAATTGTGCTTCTGAAGAGGAGGTTTAAACTTGTAAACTCATATTTTAACATATCAAAGAATAACTTATGAAAACTAGTTTTTAAGTTAATTTCTTAATAATTACCTGTATATTCAAATGAAAGATCTAATTTAATTATATTTGCAAAGCTTAAGTGGAAAGTTGAATTACAAATAAAAAGAGTATGTTTTTCAAATTTAATTGCATAAATCTTCAGATTGAGTATATATTGCATTTTTTATAGTTTCTTATGGTTTTTTCTGAATCATTTCTACAATAAATGTATTGGATCAATTTATTTATACTTTCTAATAATTTACTAACTAAACTATTCATAGCTTGTGCTTGGAGATTTTGTTGTTGTTGCTAGTATCATATCTGTTGTTGTATCTGTGGGACTGGAAGATTAAGATTTCCAGAAATAATTTTGGAAATAGATTTGAAAATTGACTGAAATCCGTAAGTTTAGAATATAAGTAAATTTATTGTTATTTAGTTTGTTTTTAAGATCCTAATATTATGTTAATAATAATATTTAGTAGGATTAATAAATAAAAGCTACTCTTCATATATTGATTAGATTTATTATTTAATTCTTTATCAGTATTTAATCGGGAAACTTTTAGGACCTTCAAATAAGCACAGCGATGACGTGCTTTCGCTAATGATTCAACTTTACTCCCATGATGGTGAAGAAACTAGAAAAAAAAACGTATAAATCCATATTTTACATCATAGTTCATAAATGACCTGGAGTTTTTTATATCACAATTATGCTCTTTCTATGCCAAGGGATATTTCAAAAAGCCTCAAGATATCTTAAATTTGATGATTATGGCTCCAGGCTCTAGTTTCTTTCTTCTCACAAAGAGTTTATTTCTTTTTTCAGTATTTAATCATAAATGTGGAGGATGAAGATCCAAAAGAACTTAACAAAAGTCAAGATTGGCCTTAAAAGTGTTTAAGGATGTTTGCAAGAATTGTAAAGAGCGATTGTATCTCACAAACTTGCTGGACCTTATTGACTTGATTTATTAGTTCAATCTTTTAAAATTCTATCCTAAACTAAGCGAGATCAAGCCAGGAATCTACTAAATTGGATCAAATCAACCCGATGGTAACACTGTGAATATGAAGGAGACTACTATGAACAATCTCTTCACAAAATCATCAAGCAGAAAAGGCTCTAATTCTGAATATAAGGCTATATATTAAAAGATTGACATGTAGAATCAAGAGGTTACTACCGACAACAGAGACAGAGTCCTTAAGGTCAAGGAATTGATCTAGAACTACTATGAGAATAGCAGGTAAAACCTGAGAAAATTATCTAGGGAATTGGAATCTTTTCAATCAATTAGAGTTTTAGGTCTAGACACCTAGATGAAGATAAAACATAGGGCCTCAAGATAATTAAAACGAAGAGGAAGATAATATTACCACTGCTAAAGACATCATCTTAGAGGCATTCGTGAAGGAAGATATTAAGACTTTCAAAGAAACTATGATTAATCATATTTCTCCAGATGATGAGGAGACTAGGAAAAAACATCGTGGTACTTTATTTATAGTGCTACTGTGAGAAAATGAGTGTTTAATGCAATTAAAATATTAAAATTGTAAAATAAATTGTATTTGTCAAATATTAATAAAGAATAGATAAATTAATTTAGAAAGCCAAGTAAATAAATCAGCATGCGCTAGCTTTTCTAATTTTCATATAAAACTTATAATTAACTCTATTTATTTATAATTAAAGTTAAAAACTTGCTTCATTAACAAATAATTTATGGAAAACTAATAATGCCTGATATTTTAAGTTTAAAAATATTTGAATTTGTAGGCATTTTAATTTATAATAATCAGCTGTATTAATATTCTACTCCCTAATTTGTTTATTTTTAAGGAATTAATTATTTATAGCCCTTTATGCTGACTTGTCAACATCTAAGCTCATGAAAATTTTAACTGATATCTCCAATCATATTATTACAGGGAAAGTAGAGATGAATATCTCAGAGAAGAGTTGAAGAAAGTGAACAGACTTTTACCAGCATCAGTTTACATCCCTTTCGTCAACAGTAATTCATTTATGAACTAATCTTTATTTATAGATCAATAAAAACTATGCTATTTTGCATATAATCACTGATGAAGCCATCATTTTCAAACTAAAGAGAGAGCTCCTCTACTTTTCTGTTTGGAGGCTTACAGGCCAGAAGTGCTATTACTGGCTTCCATTCAGAGACATTTTAAGCAATCTCCAGGGAGGAAGCTTAAGAATCTTATTTTAAACAAAGACAAGAAAGTCTTTGAAAACTATAGGAGCTCTTCTTGAGATTACTCAAACCTCGTGAAAGATAGCGAGCTTATCGATCACCTGATGTCAATGATAGACTTTAAGACTTTTATGAAGAACCTCAATGAATATAGAGCTTTAATAAGTTTTGAAGAAGAAGCAGGCACTAGTTACAACCAATCACATGACTATGATTTATAACCCATACCTTCAAAGCGAATAAATCCTTCAGTTAAAGGGAGATGTGGATAAGATAAAAATTTACAAATTTTCCTTTTAACCTACCAAAGATCTACAAAAATCAAAGAAAGAGAAGAAAAAAAGGATCTAAAGGCAGAGTTATTAAACTTCTTGATAAAAATGCTTCTAATCCTTTAATAATTCATAATCTTAAGAGAGTAAGTAATAAGACCAAATTACAAATATCTCTAACAGTCTGATTAATTGTTTAACAAGATCAAAGTAAACGATAACTACTTTAAATCACAATTAAAGATCCCAAAACAGTCGAAAAACTAAAATAAATGTATGATTGTTATTAATAAAATAATATAGAAAATCAAGGAGGACTTTCTTACTTACAAAGAAGAAAATGATATATTGCAAGCTTATAACTAAAATGATGAATACTTTATTAATTTAGAAATCTTTATTAGAATTTGAATAAAATATAAAATTAGAAGGGCTCGAGAGTCGATAAACTATACATAAGGACAGGATTCTCACAAATCAAACATCATCTCTATGCATATCAATAATCAACAAGTAAAAAAATGAATGTCAAAATTTAATATTTAATTCTTTTTAGAATTTCTTGAGAAGTCAGATGCAAGATATTCATAGGAATTTCAAATGAATAATAATATGAAATCTTTCTAAGAAGAGAATTCCAAAAATCAAAAGTACTTTCTTATAAATATAAAAATATTAATAATAATTAGAACACATTGAGGTCTCTAGGGACCCCCGATTAAAAATATATGGGAATATATAATGGACAAGCCCTTTTAGATTTAGAGTGCTCGCTTATAAGTGTAATAGTTAAATTTTTTACTCATAATAGTTTATTCAACAATAAATCATATTATAGAAACAAGCAGAAACGATATTGTTTGCTTTGAAGACACTAAATAAGAGTATGAACAAGAAGAGTAGGTCAATGATCATAATAGAGTCATTAATTCTCCATCTTAGATTGAAAAATTTTATGATTAGGACCGTAGATCCATGTCTATGTTAGAGCCCAATCAAAACCCCAAAACCCTTTCAGTAGTTTGATTGAGTTTTTGATTGATAAAAGTAGACTACTAAGGCATGCTTTATTAGGGTTTTAATAGGGTTTATGTAGGAGTTTTTAAACTAAATATTAGTAATTTAATTGAGTATAACAAGCGAGTTTTTAAAATATTTCACACAAACATAAACTTTGAGTTATGTGGCAGTTCTCTGAATTTTATTCTTCTTAGTTGCTGTTTGGTTATATCTATCGTATCATCGTTATCGTTGCTTGGCTTGATAATAGTTGAGTATGCAAGTTCTCTGAGGCCTCCGTTAATTTTATTTTTATCAAGATATTGTTTGATCCTTTACTTAGAATCTCTCTCACTCTTGCAGCTAAAATAATCGTTCCTTGGCATGTCACTCTCAATTATTATTGCTGCTAATGCTCACATATCCCAAGCAATATCTCCCTCTCTCCAATCTTCTCTCTCTCAGGGAAATATCCAGGAGTGTCTCGTAAATTTCCTAGTGCAGGGGCTTGCACTATTTAAGCCCTGTTGAAATCAATAATATAGACTCTTTGAGGTTGAAAGTCTATTATTATATTTTCTGGTTTTAAGTCTCTATGAACGTAACCGAGCTTATGAAGTTCTTCGATCCCTTCAACTATCTGCTGGACTATCTAACCAATTTACCTTTGGCATCTGTTGTCAGATAAATACTCTCTGTAAGTCATTTCTAGGAAGGAAAGCCTAAATGCTACGTGATCTTTTCCGAGTAAAATGGCATCAAGATAAATAATATGCCTGCAATCTTTAAATTTTGCTTATTAAAGTGAGTAATACTCGTTAGCAAATTCCATCTAGAACTTGTCATCGGCAACAAAGTAATTGAAAGGATAAATTATAAGCTTATTAGTCATCTGTGATAACTCTCTTCTCTATTTTATCCTCAAGAGTGAGATAACTTTCAAGACAAGAATCTATGTCAATTATTTTTAAGACAGGAATCTTCATAGCCTCGATTTTTACCATAATTTTATTGATCTCGAGACTGGGAGGTTCTTAACTGCTTTATTCATTCTTAAAAACTTCTATACCTCAACCCTTAGAGACTCAGCTGGATTTCTTGACCTTCTTTTTTATAGGAATCCTTTCCTGTAGGTTCATGAATAAACACAAAACTTTGATTGTGCTTTTTCTTAAAGTGCACTTTGAGGTCTCTCTTGTATGAGAATATGGCTTCTCGCATAACTCACAGATATGCTTGCCATTCTTCTTTAATGCTTTAGATACAATCTAGCAAATCGTTGTGTATATCTCTCAAGTGTCTCTTGTAAGTTGACTTGCTGAGGAAAATTTTATCAACTTTAGCTGGTCAAATTTAATGCTCTATGGCGGGTTATTTAACCTCCTCCTCAATTTTCTCTTTCTCTTTGATGACTTCTTTGTTAATTTATAAATCTTTCAAGAGCTTATTTGTTGTAGGTGTCAATCAATTGATTAAGTAAATGAGTCGGTGCTTTTAAGAGTGCTAAACTAAAATACTTAAATCAATAAAACTTCTACTTAATTTTACAATCCATTAGTTTATCTCACCTTCTACAGTAGACAATTCATTATTCTTGGAAATATGGCATTGTCCGAACCCCAATAAGCTCCTCCAGATATTATCTTCCAATTTAAATATATCTCTCATGTTCAGTTTTGAAAATTAAATTGTTATTGGTCCAGGAGAGATCGAATTTTGCCGCGAAGACATCAGCTCTGCGAGGAAGACCCAGTTACTTGTCAATGGTCTCATGCCAGAGGAGCTTAGAACTTAGCGTCATGACCTTCGTAGAGACCAGATTAAGATTCAACTACTACTTAAGATGCCTTTGTTATTTTTCTTTTAAAATGAATATAAAAATAAAAGCAACAGTTGTAAAAAAAGCTAAATTCACGTCATTTTATAATAAATAAATAAAAATTTAACTTTTACTTTTATTGGACTTAAATTGAATTACTCTATTCCAATTAAATCTGATATTGATTTCCTAAGAAGTAATAAGTGTGAGATAAGCATTAACTTATCCTTGTAGATTTTAATTTGATTTATTAAATAGATAATTGAAGTTTTACAAAAGACAGAGCAAAAAAGCAAGACTGAAGTGAAACTTCCTACGTTTCACATCTCCCAAGGAATGCTCAAAAAAGAAGCTTATTGTTGATCTCAAACTATGCTCTTTTATTCTAAATATATTCTCATGTTAAAAAATTCTCTTAAAATAATAATAAAATCAGCTTAACATACTAATCTGATCTGTTTTGACTCTAATATTTGTATCATATTAAATTAATGAAGTAATTTAAAAATATATGGAAGCAAAAGATATTAAAATTTGATGAAATGCATTTATCAACTTATTTCTTTGTTTTTATTTTCTTTTGAGCGAGATTCTTCTTATAACTGAATATATATTTACAAGATTCATAGTCATTATATTTTAAAGACAAATGATATCTTGGTCAAAATGAGAAAATTCTTCACTCTCTTTTGGATATTTATTAGTTTTCTTAGGAATCATATTCCTTTTAATTATAAATAGTATTTTAAATATTAAATAATTGATGAACGAATAAATAAAGTCATTATCAGACTTATGTTTATTGTATTTGTTTTACTGTTTTACTATTCATCAAATTAATTGCAGATAATGATAATTAATGATTAGAGTGTAATAAAAACTTTATTTTTATTTTTTTAGAAAACGATGAGCTCTGATTTACTTGGATCATTTAATTCAAACACTCTCAGCATATTGTTTTTGGGGTTAATTTTTTACCTTTATTGTGCTCTAGCTCATAATCTTAAACTTAATTTAAAATAATGCAATCTCTCTTTTGATGAAATTTTTATTAGTTTCATTATAAATAAATTATAGTATTCCTTGTTTAGTATTAATTATTACTAATATATGTTGAGCGACGAGGAACACAAAACTACGACTTTGTCATCTTGAATGCAAATGATGGAAGCAAAAATTTGGAAAAATTCTAAAAACACATATTGAGCTACTACTCATTCAGTCGTTGGAAGAATAAATGTTGCATGCACAACTTCTGGAGCAATGTAATCAGGAGTACCAAAAAAAAGTAGGGTAGGTAAATACTTCTAAAAATCCTAATGCCATCTTTAATAATTTATGGCCCCTATTTATTATACATATATTAGTAATAATTAATACTGATTATTATATATTAGAGATCTCTAATTAAATTTTGATCTCTTTTTTTAATTTCACTTGCCTTAAGCGATTCACACTACACACTATTCCTTGTTTATTAGTGCTCTTGATTTATTCGCTGTTGGTTAATAACATTGAGGCTAAGTCATTTGAAATTTGGGTGTAATAAATAAATAATCACTAGAAAGTAATAAAAGATATGGATTGATTGCTATGGTTTTAGTGCAAATAGACATTTTATTGCTAAAAATAAAATAAATGAGCTTTATTTCGATAACAAAGTATATAAATGGAATTTATAGGGGTTAGAAGCAAATCTCTGGAATGGTTCCATATGTAAACAATCAGTAAATATATCAATTTTATAAAAAGAGATAACAAAGAAAAACTAGTTGTTAATATATATTTACTTGAAGTGGCTCATAGAGATCCAAATTCAGATTTGAGTATAGTTGAGCAGTAAATGCAATAAATTAATATCCTTAATCAGTGGCTTTTTTAGATGTAGAATCATAAAAATTATTGCTTATTCATTACGACTATACTCAGACTCTTAATATTGTAGGAATACATTCGAATTTGGGAAATTAATTAAAATTAAACAAATAATTAATTAAGATATTGGCAGTAAAAGTTGGCCAATTTAAACGATCTTGGGCTCATTTGATAGAGAATTCAAAATGAGCTGGACTTTATTATTGGCGGTACTATTTTATTGCATCCTTGGAGAGAGATAACTTCGCTTTTATTAAACCCCTCTAAATTAATGAAATTATGGCCTCACATTAAAGTCAAGTTAACTCGCTCCAGGGATGCAATAAAATTGTACCGCCAATAATAAAGTGCAGCTAATTTTGAATTCTCTATATAATGAGCCCAAGATCGTTCAAATTGGCCAACTGTAACTGCCAATAATTTAATTAGTTATTTATTTATTTTTAATTAATTTCCCAAATTCGAATGTATTCTTACAATATTACTAAGATTTAAAATAAACTCTATTGTAAAACAATTTCGTTATTTTAAGATAGTGGGAAACAAAATTTAGATCATATTAGGCAAATTAAAATGGGTTTAAAATAATGTAATTTGATTCTACTGGATTCACTTAGAAGGACTATTCTTATTAATATATGAAATAATGGTAATATCTATATGACTTGATTTAGTTCATCCATGAGTGCAAACCCTTTTTAGCAATAGTATTATAATTCTGTAATTTTTATTTTATTGAGACCTATTGGCTTTATTGAGTTCAGATAGTAAGAATTTATGTATACGAAGCTTTCATTATTGTCACTTCAAGTTCAGAGTATTGCCATTTGTAATTAAAAAATTAATATTATTTTAATAGCCAAAGTAACAAGTAAAACTAATGTAATGATTGATACATTCTTGTGAAGGATCATGCCTCTTTAATAGGTGATATCCGTTCAACTACCATTCGCTTTCTAATTCCCAATGAGCTCATTTATTTAAATATAACGGATTCAATTTGAGCCTTAAGTATTTGTGGACCTATGAGATCAATTATGAATGAATAAAATTTTATTGATATTATATAAAGATTTTTAGGTTTATAAATTTTAATATTTTTAAAATTACTACTTCAAGATGTTACCAATCATTTATCCAAGCACTGAGCTTGTATATAAATTAGCTTTATTTATTCATACTTAAATTGCTCTCAATATTGAAATTTCTTTGCATTATCCAAATAAGGAAACATCAATTTTCCTCTTCTTGTTTTGATGAACATAGAGAGTAAATGCACAACAGAACATAGTGATTAAAATAATTTAACTTGAAAAATTATATTTTATTTGTATATTAGGATAAGTTCTATGTTTCTGAGTTTTTTTCTCATCTTCCTAAGAATATCTAATAATATAGTCATTACTATATGCATATTTTTATGCTTGAACTAATACAAATTACTGAACAAGAGCATTCTTAACTTGCGTAAAATAATGATTCTTAAATTTGTAAAATTTAAGCTGTAGCAAGTATCAATAGCATTTTTGTGGTCCTTAAGCTTAATGGTATCTCGCTAATTCTCACATCAATATTAAAGGACTTATCTATAAATCTAAAACAAATAAAGAATAGGATTTTTCATATTATGCATAGGCATTGAGACTAAGACAGTGAGATTGCTGAACTTGACTCTATAATTTTAAGGCTTAGTAAACCTGGGCTTCGTATTCATTGTGAATTAGAGTATAACAAAGTGTATTTTGCTCCTATATATGCAAAATGGTTTCTGTTTTATTAATAAGAAGTGTTAGTATGTATTTCATTTTATTTTAATAGAAACTGATTGATAGTTCTTGGAGTGTAAAGCTGCTAAACTATTTATCATATTATATGCTATGCTATGAGCTTATATCAATTAAATTCAGTATGTGTGGAGGAATTGAAAAGAGAGGATAAAACTCCATAGATACCAATTTTATCCTTGAAACTCCAAGAATAGTTTTCTGATGTAGTTCCCTTATAATTATTATATTTAATAAATTCATAAAAATATATATCTTTTAAGTTTCAATTAGAAATAATACTATATTAGCCTCGATTTCATTGGCTAATTTCTTTTAATCATCGCTCTAACTTAAAATCTTTAAATTATTAAATTAAATTCTATAATTATAAGATTAGGGAGGACACTGATTTTCTAGGTATCTAAGAAAACGACTCAATCAAATCAGCTATTGAATGAAAACAATTCCTTATGTTTGGACTTCGGAATAGGCTTTAAGAGTTTGGTCTTGAGGGATGGCTAACCTTACTATACTTAAATTTTTTAAAAACTTGCTCTAAATCTTAGCTCATGAGTCTCATAGTTATAAGCTTTATTGATTATAAATATAATTTTTAAATTATTTCTGTGAGTGAATAATTCTTATAAAAGGGAGTTTTTAATTTCAAGAAATCAAAGAAATGAATAAAGCCAAGACATTAGCAATTGTACTGGGTACTACTGATATCGCATCAATGATTTTAATTTATAATATTCCTAATAAATTGTAATGATTATAAGAAGTTGCAAGTCCACTTAAAATTGAGGAATCACAAAAATTCCACTTATAATGTGAAAGATAATGTTATTACATGCAATCAATCCAGACTTGCTTAAACCAACCATTCTTTACACATTTGATAAATATAAATATATTTATTAATAACTTCCAATTTTAAAATAAATATCGATCTTACTTATTTATTCAATTCTATCCAAGCCATAAGAGCATACATAGGCAATATTGTAGAAAAACGTTTGAATTTGGGAAATTAATTAAAATTAAATAAATAATGAATTAAGATAATGGCAGTTAAAGTTGGCCAATTTAAACGATCTTGGGCTCATTCCATAGAGAATAAAAAATTAGCTGGACTTTATTATTGGCAGTACTATTTTATCGCATTCCTAGAGAGAGAGATAACTTCACTTTAATGAGAGGCCTTCATTTAATGAATTTAGAGGGGTTTAATTGAAGTGAAGTTATCTCTCTCTAGGGATGCGATAAAATAGTACCGCCAATAAAAAAGTCCAGCCAATTTTGAATTCTCTATCAAATGAGCCTAAGATCGTTTAAATTGGCCAACTTTAACTGCCACAATTTTGATTTATACTTAATTTAATTATAATTAATTTCCCAAATTCAAATGAATTTCTACAATAATAAAAATTGATAAATTTTATATACAATTAATTTGCTCTTAATTGGTGGTTGGATTTCCATTATGAGAGTCTGAGTATTTTTTCAACCTTATAATATATATGTATTTAAAGCTTTTGTGAATATAAATTAGAATTACATACTTTAAACTGATTATTATGAACTAATTATGAACAAATCAATCCCAAATATCATAAGAACTTCTTGAATTGCTTTAAATTTACATAAAATTAGAGTTGATTACATGATTGCCTAATATCAATAAAACATATTAACTATGATTTAAATTAACTTAAAAAATTATAATCTCTTAAATTATAGAGCTTACTACTCTATATAGATTAGAATAATATTTTTATAAGAATGAAAAATTTAGTATAATTTTACATATTCTTATTTATATAATTACCTACCTGATCCTATACACAAAGCTGAGTTCTCTAATTTTCATTAAATTATAAAGTAAAATTAATTGATACTTTGCAGATTAGATAGCAGTGACTTTCCCCAAACCAAGAGTGTACCACTATCAAAGTCCAATTAGTAATATAATAGCATGATATGTATAAAATTCATATTGAATTGCATCAAATCTCTCCAATATTGTTTTATTGATAGAGATTTTAAGTGTAATTTATGAGTTATATGCAATTTATACTACTTTGCTTACAAATTTTCTCATTAAAATTACATTTAATTAATATAAATAGTATTTATTCAGAAAAAGATGCTCTCGACTATCAAAGAAACAAGAATTAAGTGACAACACTATTATAAATGTTCTCTAATAATTTAAGCAATTTAATGTTTATATGATAATTTTCATCTTCTTTTTGTTAGGGATGATGTGTAATTTTTAAACTATAGCTTTAAATAATCAGAGAATATTCGAAGTGCTTTTCACTCTAATATAATTACTATTGAATTATGTACCAATAGAATCATTTCCTCGTTGACTTTAAATAAATACTTGAAAGAGTGATTTTTCTTGATAATGGCTTATAAAATTCAGATTTATATATATATATATTTTGAAGTCTGTACCTAGAGTTGATTTTAATAAGTTGGCTTGTCCTTCAGATCATTTTCAGTGTAATTATATAATTAATTTTTATTTGCATTCAATTTACCATAAATATATTTAAATTTTGTCATGAAGTCTTATAGTTTTAATCGGGTTTACAATAGAAAATCACAAATAAAGAGCCAACAGATTATCTAATTAATAAGAATTGATTTTATAATCTATTTCTATTTCTGTGCCTTAAGATTCTTAAGAACATAACTTTAACGCTATATGCTTAAAAGAATAAAAATATGTGAGTGAAAACACTTCGATTTATCATTGTATTTATTAAATAATTGAATTTTACTTATATGAGTATTTAAGGAGATAAGTGATAACGCGAATATCATCTCAAACAAATAAATTTTGTACTTTTCTGATTTAAAGACAAATTTTACGATTTACAGCTATTAATTATATTCAAATACTGATAATCAAAGTGAGATTCAAAGTTAGCAAAGCCAAAGGCAGATGGTAATAAATCGATATTCCATATTAACAAGATATAGAACTAAATGAAATATTTTTCAAGAATTAAATTCATGTCCCTTTGTATATTTATAACAGAGATTTATTTCTGATATTTTTGGAGTACATTAAAGAACTTTCCTTGAGTCTTACTTCAAGATAAATATCAATCTAATAAAAACATTATTGAGGTATTATCTGAGAGCCACTTAAATAGGTATGATTGAACTTAGAGTGGGGATAATTATATCAATGAATAAAGCTTATAATATTATTATAATATTCTATTCACATCAAGATGTAGCTTTTGCTTCAGGACATATGAGAAAATTGCATATTACTTTAAAAAAATGAACTCAGTATAAAATGGGGCCAAAAAAAATGCAATAAATTTGTCAATCAGAGCTCACTGTAATAGGATAAAAGTCTAGTCCTTCTTCAATCTATTAATAAAGAAATATAATATTTAAATTTGAAATTTTTCCTCTGATAATGTTGATATCTTGGCTTGTTTATATGATACTTAACATTATTTCTCAGAAATATATATTTTATAATATCTATCTGTAAACTCATCTAAAAGCAATGGTTTCCTCAAGAAATTATGAAAATCAGAAAGTATCTAAACAATTAAATAATGAGAAGAAAGTGAGAAGAAAGTGAGAAGTAAAAATATTGCATAACTTTGATATCAGGTAGGTAATAGGAGATGAGCTAAAGGAATTTATCATGATTAAAGGTAATCAGAGAGCCTACATGCTGAGATATCTTGCCATATAATGAGTCTATGTAAACTATTTTAACTAAATATTTTATTAGTAATAATAAATATTAAAAAAGAGAAATTTTATCAATTTTAATATGATTAATTATAGTTTACTTGATTCTGCAGGGTAATTAGAACCATTAGCAAATCGTTTTTATTAGGGAGTATCTTTATTATCACTTTCAAGAGCTTATTTATAAAAAACTAATTGATCATATAATATTCAAGATTAAAATTAATTATTGAATTTTAATAATAGTTAATTACAAATTAAAAATTTTAATTCCTAACATTCTAATATTTCTAAATTTTTTATCTTATTATATTAATTTTGTTCAAATTGTGAGAGCATTTATTTTCTATATTTCTTTTAATTGTATTATTCTTCAATCTTGGTGAGAGCTAAAGACATCAGCATCATTTCTACCGTTATTATCATCTTCCTCTCATCTATATTGGTTAAACTACTAGCCAGCTCTGTTTTCATTGGCGCAATTTTTGTGGTTCAACCCATTGTTGTTCACTCTCTGTTGTTGCTGAATCACCTCCTTTGAATTTCGTTGATTATCAATTTGATAGTCAATCTACCCATCAGCATCCTCCTAATCATAATCAATCTATATTATGTAATCTTATTAAACTTAGTGATAGGTAGACTATTTTTAGCTATCTTCATTTGCACTGATTACCAGTTGAGAATGCATACCTATCTATCACATTTTTCCTCATCCTTGGCTACAAAAAGAAATCTGTCTTCTCCGTAGTACCATTCTGACTCTCTGTTAGTCAAAGTGAAATTTTAACTCAAAGATTTATTTCAACTAAAAGGGTTTCTCACAATAAGTTACTCTATTTCTTTTGGCTTTTACAAGGAAACTTGGATGATATTTATCGAATGCTGTCTGTGAGCAGGATCTTAAACGTGTTTCTCAATATCTTTCAAAAATATTTTACTAATCTTTTTACGATTGTAATTTTGAGATTAGTCTGGGTTGCTGATACGATCTAGACTATGACTCATAAGCTTTCTTGGTGAAGACTTAGACATTAAATGCTTTCCCAAGCCTGTTTATTTAGACTAAGATTCCAAAATTTTCTTAGAAGGATGAAATGAGAGAGAGATATCTATCTGTATGGGGAATCTCCACTAACCATAGAAGCGTCGTGATCGATTGAATTTTGGAAGGAAGTTCTTTGAGCATTTTCTTAACCTGGTATAAATAAGATATTATTTTAATTATCATTCTTATCAATTATGAAAAATAAGTGGAAGACTTAAATTAAAAATTAGTAACAATTATTGGAAAAAAAAAGAAATGGAAAAGCAGGAGGAGCTGGTCACTCACAAAATTTATAAGTTACATTAAATATATCTAAAATAATTATATTTCAGTAATATAGGTGAACAGAGTCTTAAAAGACAATGATAAATAAAATAAAAAACACACAGAGGGTAGCCAGATTATGCTATATACGAAGGTGATTGGTTTAATGGAAAATCTGTTTCAAGACTTGATTTTAATTTCACTAAATATTAGTACTTATTTATTTAGCACATTTTCATTTTAATTTAAAGTCTTCTACTTATTCTTCATAAATGCTATTTGTTCTCTTCCTGATCTTTAGCTACCTTATATTAGTAGATTTATCAAATTTGTGTTTTATTTGTGTTTTCTATTCTGTACTTTAGGACTCTCAGATTCATCATCAACTTCTATTATTTGATTCTTAGCAGCTGACTGTTTAATCTAATCTGCCATTAATGGTGAAGTGAATGGTAGTCTTTAATTATCCTAGAACCCCTGAACGTTAATTATGGGTACTCCGTGATTCTTCTATCTTCTCTTATCCTCTCATCTTAATTGCTATTTTCATTTACTTTAAGGAAAACTTCAAACTAGAAATTCTTCAGCTACACATACTTCTCGTCTTTCTCCAGCACTTCAACATAGACTCTCCTCACAGATAGTAGGGAGTCTAATGGCATCACAGCTAGAGGTCTTGCTAAGAAACTAGCATAAGGCACACCTTCAGCATAGTGCAAGAAATGTGATTTAGTGACTTAACACCATCTAGACATATATTGATGCCTTATGCCTGGTTTGTATTTGTTAAGGTTACTCTCGAAGATTATTTCTATATCTCTGATCTCGCCATATATCACAGAGAGGATAGCTGGAATGTCTGTTAATAAAAGTGGAATGACAATGGGGTTTTCTTATCGTAGTGGGTTAATCTTATATCTATCTGTTCTTGCGTCTGTAGATGATTGAATGGTTATAAACTGATCAGGAACTCCATGTGGATAAGATAGGTAAAAATTTAATAAAAAGTAATTATAAGAAAATAAATATTCAGAGAATTAAAATAATATTAAATTACTATAATTATATAGTTTTAATCTCGCTAGAATGTTTTTAAAGTAAGTTAATATGTCAAATATATTTTTAGTGATTTTATAAATACTTTTACTAAATTAATATTTATAAACATCATAATTAATTATTTTATAGAATTTATTTCTCCCAATTATAATAAACCTTAAAACTATTACGTTTTTTAAATTATTTAATGATTTATTGTAAAAATAATAGAGAAAATCTTTATTTATTTTCCTATATAAGGATCGATTCCGATATAATTATAATTAATAATAATAATTGAAATTTGAGCATCATTTTTAAATTATAATTTGAATTACTCTTTATCATTTTACATATCTAACCACTATCTCTCTATAAAATTCTCCCAGGACTGCTCGTTCTCTTGCGATATCCCTAGCCCCTCTGGATGAAGTTTCCTCCACTCATTATTCGGGGGGGGGGGAAGTTTCCTGCACTGTTTTTTTCTATATGTTATATTTAATAAATTTTACATAAATAAACAAATTTAATATTTTTATGGCCCATTAAATATTGAGAGCATATTGTTCATCATTGAAGTAGCCAAGAAAATATAGTATAACATTATATAGGTATGGTAAGAAAAGGATAAATTGAATCAGAATTACACGAACAGTGGATATAATATTTGGAATTACTATAGTAAAGCAATATAATATTTAAAAGATAGAACTACAAATATCAGATTAAAAATGTCAAAGTTTTTGGAATCTAAAGATAGATATTGACTATTGAATAATATATTAAAGTATAATTATAACAATGAAATTGGTCCTGAAGTTGGTTAATAGTTGTTGTAAAGATAAAGTTAATAAAAAAGAATAAAAATTAAAAGATTAAAAAAAAGTGCAGGAAACTTCCCTAAAATTTTTTTTATCATACACCAGTTCAGGAAACTCCCCCCCCCCATTATTCTATTTAGTGAAGATACGAAAATTTAGGAAGTTGTATAATGTTTAACATACAAAAGACATTATTGATAATTAAATTAAATTAGTAAATTAAATATATTGAAACATTAATTACTTATTAGACGTAGGCTACCGAGTAAAAAATTGCGTTTCATCGGTAGCCTACGCTATAAATTCATGATTCCCAAAATATTTATAATAAATCAAATTATTTTATTTTTAATTTTTTAATTTTTCAATATATTTTATTATAATTAGAAAATACTATTTCATTTATTCTTAATTCTCAAAACTCCAGAAGTGAATATATATTTCACAAATAATCTTATTTGCTATCTGTAATAATTTTTTTAAAGCAAAGATTTCTAATTCTTAATTTCATATTTAACAGTTACATTTCAAATTTTATTACGATTTTTAAACAAATAATCGATAGGATTTATGTTATTTATACTATTTTATAAATTTAAAGTTTTAACTTAAATATTTTCCTGTTGTATTAATATTTTGTAAAATTTAGAAGTAAATTTTATAATTTTCTGATTTCAAGATTATGAATCCTAATTATCAATATTATGAATTAAATTTCTCAATAAATATGAAAATTAAATTTAAGATTAAAGAATTAAATAAGATATCAGAAAAATTTTAAACGAAAGTTTGATAATTAAATTAAAATAGTTGAAATTATTTAGTTCTAATAATTAGCATTTTAAAATGAGGATGTAATTTAGCACTTTTATAAACAATATTATTGATATTTGCTAATGCAATACAAAAGCTTATTATAGTAAAATAAGAGGATTTAATATATATCAATTGATATATTTAATTTATTATATTTTTTATTTCATTGATTAAATTTCATATCTGAAAGATTTCATAACAATGAATATATAAAATCCTAAAAGAATTATCAATTGAAATTGTATATATAATTTAAGGATATTTAGAAACTAACTTTCAATAAAATAATTTGATTTATTATAAATATTTTGGGAATCATGAATTTATATCGCAGGCTATCGATGAATCGCGATTTTTTACTCGGTAGCCTAAGCCTAATAAGTAATTAATGTTTCTATATATTTAATTTACTAATCTAATTTAATTTAATTATCAATAATGTCTTTTGCATATTAAACATTATTTAACTTCTTAAATTTTCGTATCTTTCTAATTCCATCTAGACTGCAACATCTGTTTAGTCTACTCATAATTATAACTACCTTCCTTGAGCTTTTTATAGAGTGTTGCATCACTTTGCGCTTGTCTACTAGTAGGTGAGGTGTTTTGAGAAAGATTCATTCTCATGTTAATAATGTTACCATTTATAAAGTAACTCCCTTCTCCATTTTGACTTAAGAGGGTTCTGGTTTATCGGCTGCTGGAGAGATTATCAAGTCCGAGCGAGTTGGCACTGTTGTTGTTTTGTAAGAAGGATCTTGATTTCTCTGCTTGCCATTTTCTTCAAGAATTGTACACTCCTGATAAATATGTTTATAGGAATTAATAGGAATTTGATTTATTTTAATAGATATTGACTATAAATGGAATAAGCTAAACTTTTATACAATATCATCAAATTAAAGCATGTACATTTATTTTGAAAAAATAGCAAATTTATATATCAATTACTCTTATTGTTCTATTAAGATCCTGGCAGTGGTCTTAAATTCTGTTTATTACTCATATTACTACCCAGTTAGTTTCTATTTGAAAAATTACCAACACCTGCATTATTATTCTTGTTACCATTTCTGTGATTAATTTACCCATTATTCTGCTTGTTTTGCATGGAAATATAATGCTGCTTGAATTTATAATTTCTATGTGAGAACTGCGTATCTTAATTTTCCACCTCATCGTCTAAGTTATGCTGTTTAAATAGCTTGCCCCTCTCTTTCTTTATGGAATGGAAATCTGCAAACAATAATTTATCTGGATCACAACCGAGAAAGTGTTTGTGGAAATGTTTGCTCATCATATAAAATCCTATATTCAGATTTGTTAAACACTATTTACTCAATAAAAAGAGAAAATGTAGCGTTTTAATCGCAAAATATGTAATTAATAGCATACATCAATGATATCTTTGGGGCTATTGTCACTATAGAGACTGGATGTGATTGATTCATCTCAATTTATGTTGGTGTTTTATGATTTTTATTTGTGCTAGTTAAGCCACCATCAACTGCCTGATTCATGCAGTTGTTCCCTTTCACATTGTAAAACCAAATTCCAATGTTTAAATTGTGTTTTTTTGTAAAAAAAATTTAGAGACAAAAGAATTAAGATGGTTAATAAGGTAATATCTTACATTATCAAATGGTAATGCCAAAATGACTTTCTTTAGTTAGTGAAATCTTCACCAGGTCTGTCATTGTAAGCACAGCAATAACTATTTCCCATTTTAATAACAAAATAACTCAAATATTTTATAAGAATAGCGTTGTATTTATTTTTATTCTAACTTAAAAATATAACTCTTTCAATTATTTCTTGCATTTATCACATTCGTTTATTAAGAGAAAATATTTGATTCCTAAAAGATCATTTTATATTAAATTCTTATAATTTCAATATCTCTTAAGCCACAATCAAACAGTAAGACAATTCTCATATAATCTTAACTTTCTCTCTCATAAATTAGCTTTTAATCATTATTCATAACTTATATTTCTTCAATGCTTTAAACCCCTCCCTAGTGCAAAGCGCTTTACCTTCAGTCTTAGTTGTGACTTTAATCAGTCCAGTTATCCTTTAGGAACAATCGCCAGACGAGGTCTTCTCAATGCTGAGGATGATAAGGCAGTCCTCCTCAAACTTGCTCTTGGTGTAGAGGTTACTGACGATAAAGTCGGAGAGCCGAACTAGTCTTGCTCGCTGATTGGGGAAATGAGCTTCACGTTCATTATCTCATGAAAACTCTCTTCGTGTTCTTTTAAGTCTTCGTTAGCACTACCTGTGTTTAAGTGTTTAATTTTCAAACAATAGGTAAAATTTATATTGTTATTTTAATTATCAGATGATTTAGAACTATAGATATAACAATTACAATGTCAAGATATTAATTCCTACAACGAAAATGTGATTATTTTAATAAAAGTGTACCTTATTCTCCCACTCATAATCAGACCACTTCTTCTTGAAGTCCAGCTTACCGCACTCAGCAGATTGCAGCTTTTTGATAAAGTCAATTTGAATCTAAATGATATTAATTATGTTGGGGATGTTGCCAGAAGCAGAGTCGAAGGTAATATTGCTGTAGGTGGCTCCATTGACGGTTGATGACACTTCCAGGGAAGCTTTTACTGTTTTGGTGAAGAGCGCTCTCAGAGTAGTTGCCTAAGACTTCTGCACCTTTTTTAAGTACCCTTGAGTCTGTAGTTCTACTTTGATGTATGGCAGATATCTAATATAAATGAAATCTTTATACTTATAAATTTTTAGCAGGTATTAAACATGATTTTTGCGATACTATAATTATTGATAAGTTTTATCACACTAAAATCAACATTATATTTTTATACTACAGACTTATTCGATTTGTTAACAAGGAATATTTTAAGGAGAATATCATAGTGATGTACCTCAACGAAAGGCTTGATATAAATAGCATCAGAGTGGCCAGTCATCTCGTAAATCTTAGCGTCAATGTCTTTTCTCACATCCTTCATATAGTCCTCATTTATTTATATTTTATTTTTTAATGAAAGATTTAAATTACCATTAAATTTATACATTAACTCATTGCCAAGACCGTTTTCAGTATCTCCACTAAGTTTCTCAGTTATATCAAAATCAATACTAAAGTTCTCCCCTTAAACTGTCTGATCACCGACATCTCATCTGGTTGAGTGATAAACAAGCTTTCCTGGCCCTTTTTGGATTTCATTTCAACAATACCTTTGTTAACTTGCTATATTATTATTCATTTAATATATAATCGATGGCAATGAAATCAAATTAAGAGAAAAGATCTAATGAAAAATATTAACTAAAATAATTTGCTGTGAGTTTACAAAAAATCAGCGAAAAATCTCTTTTCTAGATCTAAGAGGAGGTTTTTAATTGCTGAGAGAGAACTAAGCCGTTGGAGTTTGATAGTACTCGAAGACAGAGCTGCATTCTTTGTTTAGAATATAGTAAATGATATATATATATTAACTATAGTAATATTTATTAATTTTAATTATTTAGTAATAGTTTAATTTTAAAATGAATATAGAGTCACAATGCTTCTTCTTGTTAAGTTACTATCTTTTAGCAAAGCGCAAATGATCAATATGGACTCATTGGCCATCTGATTGAGCTTTCCAGAGAGAGTTTTCTTGGCTTTTATTGCCAATTTAAAAAATGTAATGGTCAGGCAACTTCACAAATAGTCATCTTCAGTATAAACTAAAGCTCTCCTCAAATGTAAATTCTCATCAGAAGCTGAGATATTATGTTAAAATTTAGTCTGTGCATCTGAACAATATGAACCATCTGGGAGAGAAGGCTTTAGTTATATCTTTAGGGTCTGAAGATGAGGTCTTAAATTCTTCCTGCCCTAGAGTGTGGGAAGTCTTGGGAGTCTTCATTGAATAAAGGCAGAGCTCAAATATTATTCTTGGTATCGAATGCACGCTCCACATCTCTCTGTGAAGTAGCATATCCTTCGATTATGCATTCAAAACCCCAAAACCCCTTAGTGAGGTTTATAAGTGCTTTGATTTGTAGGGTATAGTTGGGGTCTTATTGGGGTTAGTAGAGATTAGGTCTATTTACAAAATGAGAAATAGAAATTAGCGAAATTTAGGGTCGATTTATGATGAGAAATATTTAGATTTACTGCTTCAGCTTAGGTATGGTACGAGTATTAATATCGATTAAGTCAAACCAGTATTGAATTATGCAGCTATTGCAAAGCTCTTACACAAGAGTGGCTCTACTGTTAGGTATCACTGCATGTTAGCTGTTTAGCATTTTAATTCTGGTACTTGAAAGCATCCTGCTAGAAAATAAAAGTTCTCATAGCATCATATTGACTACCTCTGTGACTCTAAGACTTTAAAGTATTGGGCACACTTTCCTCTAGACTAGCGAGCTGTAAT
The DNA here is from genome assembly GCA_000711775.1 of Oxytricha trifallax. Lineage (NCBI taxonomy): Eukaryota > Ciliophora > Spirotrichea > Sporadotrichida > Oxytrichidae > Oxytricha > Oxytricha trifallax. Next base: position 3,677 of record ARYC01000922.1, on the reverse strand, counting down.
GTTTTATCGCGGGTTTCCTGATATGCGTATCTCTCCTTAGACTGTAGCCAATATTTATATAAGAAATGGTATTACTTTCAAGACTGTTAACAGAGTGAAGAGAGTGATTGATTTTACAGTTCCATTTTATAGTAATAATTAAAATATATATATGATTAAATGCAGAGAGCTATTGATAATAACATCAAGTTCATACATGCAGATGAAGCTGTGTTTACTTTCAACACTTTTATTAATAAGTCTTGGTATAAGAAGTATGATAATATAGAAGTTTATGCCTAAAAAGTGAAGGTAGTTACCCATGCAATTTTAGCTGGTATAAGTGAAGATTCAGGCTTAGAGAGTTATGTGATTCACTCGCTCTATTAAGCGAGAGTAGTATATAGAGTTCCTACATAAGCTCAGAGAGAAGTATAGCAACCAAGAGATCATCCTGTTTGCTGATAACCTTTCAGTTCATAAGACTAAGGAGTCTAAGAAAGCTTATGAAGACCTAAACTTAACTCCTGTTTATAACGTTCCTTATAGTCCTTAATTTAATGGAATAGAATTCTACTGGAGTTAAATCAAGACTCACTACAAGAAGCTGTGCTGTATCATCTTATGCATGACTTGCCTATCGATACAGTAGATTGATTCAAAGCAGCTGTAAGAGAGTAAGCGTAGATAAGACAACAGTTTGTGCGAGAGAGGGAAGAATGAATGTTTATAATAGTTTAGATTTATACGAATGAATATATTCACATATTAAATTGGCCCATAAAGGGGTTTGGCTTCTCTTTCTTCTCCTCTTCTTATGGCTTACTTGGACCCATTTTCTTCTCTTTGTGCCAGCTCCTGCATCTATGTTTATTTCTTCTGGCTTTTAGACATCTTTATAAAGTCTCTTGCTCACTTCATAAATAGTCTATGACTTTCTCTCTCTGTGAACTTTCGCATGCTCTTTCATTAGGAATATACCAGTTCCAGGTTTCCCTACAAAGTTATGAATCAAAGCTTACGAGAGAGAATGGATGCTTCTTAAGCTCAGCGAGCCAGGTCTCGCTTATTAGTATGCCTTGCTTCTTTTAGTCTTCAGGAGAAATAGAGTAGCGTTTTTTGTGAGCTTCTTCTATGATCTCTCTGAGATAACTCTCTCTTAAAGTGCCAAGAACTCCAAAGAAGAAGCTCCTTTCTGGAAGCTTGTTAGAGAGTTGTTTCTTGGTAGGAGGATAAACTACCAACTCTTCATCTTTCATCGCATCCTCGTAGAGATTAGTGACTGAAATGTCTGGGTAGTTTGGTATATCTATCAACTTTATTTCACTGTTTTTGAAGGCTTTCTTCTCATCGCAGAGTATAGCTTTTAAGAATGAAATTTTGGTACCTTCCATCGTTGGAAGAATAAACCCACTATAGTATATGATTAAGTATATGTCACATGCTTACCATGTTAAGTGAGGTATCGATAGAGATCTTCCTTGCTTAAATTTTGAGATCATTTCTTAAGCTTCAACCCTCTTCATTGCAGTATTTATAGATTCGATTCTTGTTCCTTCTCTTGTTATTGAATTTCAAATTTTAATATATAGAGTTCTGGATCCTACTGTTTAAAATCTTAGTATTAAATATGGGCATCTTATAGGAGGTCAACCTGGTAAGGATACGTGGAGAAAGCTGGCAGAAGCTGTAAGATACTTCAGAGATGGAGCTCCATTTTTATCAATTTAGTTCCATTAAATTAGTACTAAATTTGTTTAAATTTGATTAGTACCGGTACTAAATTCGTTTAAATTTAGTTGGTACCAATTTAATAGTACCAATACTTAATTAGTACCTAGTTTTTAACTAATGAGGTTTTAATGGAAAAGTTCCAAAATGGTTCAAAACCTAATTGGTACCAGTACCAACCTGAATTTATTCTCAGTTGGTACCAAAATTAAAAATATTAAGCATAAAATTAGAAAATTTATAGTTATAAACTAAGTATCAATATGATGTCTAACACCTGAGAATCAACCATTGTTGTTGCGGTGCCAGCTCCTATACAAAGTTAGTATAGCCAGTGAGGTTTTTACTTATTAATAATAGAAATTTAAATTTGAATTTAATCATGGCGGCTAACTTAAATCGTAAGGCAGTTTCTCTTGGAACAGGTTAATCATTGCTCAACTTTGGCTCCTCCAAGTAACCAGAAGTAATTTATATTGAAAAGGAGGTAGAGCTAATAGCTCTAGAGTTTGAAGCTGAGGTCTTTAAAATTTAAGTTTAAAACAAGAAGTAGAGGCTGAGATGGGAGTTTAAACATAAGTTGAATTGGTTGAGAAGATAAGGAACAGCAACCAATAGAAAAAATTAAAACATTTTAATGTGAAGACTGCTAAAATTTCTTCTCAACTGAGTCTAGCTTGAAGAGACACTTCAAAGAGGTATACTCTGGTAGAGCTAAGATCTACTTCAAGCTTTATAAAGTAGATGGTAGATACTAATGCACTACCTGCATGAAGTCTTATACGCACTCTGCTAAAGTAAAGAGACATATGCAAAAGCATCATCTAAGCGAATTCCTGATTAAAGATGAGGAAACTTAAAAGCTTGTACCTGCTAAAAGAAAAATAACTCTCTTGATTCACAAATAGAGCAGTAGGAGAGACTTAAGAGATAGAAGCGGTTTGAGTCAATGAACCAACCAGCAAATGGAATGTATATTGCATGCTTATAAGAGAGAGCAATGTATATACCTGCATTAAATGCAGTCAACATAAGCAGCTGTATTGAAAACTATTTGAATATTGACGTACCTAACAAGGTAAAACTTATAGTTGTTGATGAATTCGCATAGATATATCCATTCAAGTATCTCATTAAGAACGAGCAATATTAAAATGAGTTTGCAAATGAATACATAGTACTGAGAGAGGCTTAGAAAAGATAATGCAAGAACTTAGCTAAGTCGACGGAGTTATACTTGGTCATGGTTTTATTGCATTGAGACTCAAGAAGTTTGAAATGTCTCTAAGAGAGTATCTCTACCATAATAGATATCCTGATGATTTGAATGAGATACTCACAGATATGACTAAGGGTGTGAAAGAGCTCCATGATCTAGGGTATGTTCATAGAGATTTGAAGCCAGAAAATGTAATGCTATATCTCTGCCCTTTAGAAGTAGTAGATAGATTTCAACAGAGCAATAAGACAAGAGATAGTGACTTTAGCTAAGGTTTTAGGAACTCCAGGATACTTCCCTATAAGAGAGAAATGGACAAATGGCTCTGTATAATGGGATGTTTGGGCGGTAGCTGCAATTATCTTAGAGTGCGATATAGAGAGTATGTCATACTTTGGAACAAAACATGAGAAATAATAAATAAGTTTGGCTGCTAAACATATTAAAAAAGATGAAATATGTAATGAAATTAAAAAGATAGTTGAGATGGTCATCGTAAAAGCTCCAGCATACACAAGGTAATCATTGGATGATATAATGGAACAACTACAGATAGCTAAATTCAAGAGGTATCAAAAAGATAAGCAGATAAAATATGTTTTAATTAAGTACACTCATACTCATTAAATATTCATTAAATTCATATAAAACCTGTGTTTTCTCTACTAACCCCAATAAGACACCAACTATACCCTACAAATCAAAGCACTTAAAAAAATAACTAAGGGGTTTTGGGGTTTTGAATTGA
>ARYC01000921.1:0-102244 GCA_000711775.1 Oxytricha trifallax | reverse complement strand
TTAAAAATTATTGACTTAGATTCTTGCCTAGAAAGCTACCTCACTCTTGAAGATAAAATAGAGAAGAGAGTCATTACTGACGAGTAATATGCTTATAAGATATATCCTTTCAATTACTTCCTTGCTGATGACAAGTTCCAAATAGAATTTGCTAATGAATATTATGCTCATTAAAAGGCAAAGTTAAATGAGTGTAGGCATATCATCTAGCTTGATGCTATTTTACTTGGTAAAGATCATGTGGCCTTCAGGCTTCCTTTACTTGAAATGACTTAAAGAGAATTCTTATCAACAATAGATGTCAGATATAAATTAGCTAGATAGTATAGCAGAGTGTTGAAGGGATTGAAGAGCTTCACAAGCTAGGTTATGTTCATAGAGACTTAAAGCCAGAGAATATCATGATGAACTTTCAGCCTCTTAGAGTTTATATTATTGACTTCAACAGGGCTCAAAGAGTGCAAGCCTCTGCATAAGGAAATGTATACGGCACTCCTGGATATTTCCCAGAGAGAGAGGATTGTAGAGATGGAGACACTTAATGGTATATCTGGGCTCTAGCAGTAACAATAAGAGAGCGACATGCCAAGAAACGATCACTTTAGCTGCAGGGGTGAGAGAGATTCTAAGCAAAGAATCAAGCAATATCTCGATAAAAATAAAATAAATGGAGGTCTCAGAGAACTTGCATACTCAACTATTATTAAGCCAAGCTAAGAGAATTAATAAACAATAGAAACAATCAAACATCAACTTTAGAAAGATAAAATTCAGAGAACTGCCACATGACTCTAAGCTTATGTTTATTTGAAATATTTTAAAAACTCGCTTGTTATACTCACTTAAAATACTAATATTTAAACATTAAACCCCTACATAAACCCTATTAAAACCCTAATAAAGTATGCACTAATAGTCTACTTTTATCAATCAAAAACTCAATCAAACTACTGAAAGGGTTTTGGGGTTTTGATTGTATAATTATTTTTTAAGATTTGTTAACGATTGATATTTTGTAGAAATTGACATAAGTTTTCTTTGTGTGATTCACATCCTTAATAGTGGCATTAATAATTTGTTAATTTAATATTTATCAAATTTTAATTATAAATTTTACTGATTGTTAAGTTCAATCTATGAGGACACAGCTTAAATCATTTTACCAGTAGCTGATAAATCAGAAATTGAAGTATTAGTCAAATTAACAGTTGACTCAGTGGATGCTGACAAGAAGAAATCGTTGTTGTAAATGTTTGTATTAAAAATATAATTTAGTTTAATATATCTATAATTGTATTGGTGAAATTGATCTTCACTTTAATTGCATAAACTGAAGAGTCTGCGTTTTCTTGAATAGTTCATAAGACTTTGTCCTCCATTAACATCATAGCATCTATAAATGTCTTCTATATATGCTTGTAGGTATCATATTATATTTAATCATCAATTATAAATATTAACAATAGTTTAAATTTTATATCATTAAGAGTCATGAAGAGGTTCTTGTCAATAATCTGATTGACTTGATCATTCTGAGTGATATCAATGCTTTCAATTTAACTTTCAAGTTAAGTGTTGATTAAGAAGAGGAAGCAAGTATTTAGTGCGGAATAATTGTACACTTTAGTACCATTATTTATTAAAATTCTACCGTCATTGTTTACATAGGCCACTCCACCTGTTACTGCGAAGTTCTCCACAATTGTGCAGTTCTAGACTCAAAGAAATATATAATATGCGGTACTAATAATTTTATGACTTCAACTTCTGAGGAGTACTGAACATAGAAAGCACCGCCTTAATAGGCATAGTTCCTGGTAATGGTGCAATTCTTAAAGTAAGTAGAAACTCTCTGATAATCAGCGAATACTATGGATCCACGCCCAATTGAATAATTCTTTTTGAATTCAGAGTTAGTAAAAAAAAACTTTGAATTTGTTGTGAGTTGAATCAGGGCATCTGCCTTGGCGTAATTGTTTAGGAATACTGTGTTGTTGAGGTAGAAGTTCAAGGGGTTAGTGCTGTCTGAACTGGCTGGCTCTAACGCAGCGAATTAACCTGAGTTATACACGATCATTGAATTGTTTATTAGCATTAATAATAAAACCCCAATGCTGTTATTTATAATTTTTTGTAGATGATGAAAATTAAATCAATAACAATTACTCTTAACTTAATACTCAATGATTCACTTCACAATTTCTAGATCTTCTCTCAAGGTCTTGAGCTGCTCCTGCCTCTCCCGGTCCAGGTCCTTGATCTCTTTGCATTCTCCATCCTTAGGTCTGAATTTCGATGCTTCCTTCATCAACGAATCCACGGTGTCCTTGGTGAGGGCGGGCTTGAAATCTCTGCTGGAACTGAGGGGGGAGGTGGGGGGCGCTCTGCATCAGCATGGCCAGGTCCTTCTTGAATCTCTTCATGACGCTATCTCTGCTCTGCTTTTCCTTGCTTATTGACAGGGGTCTCTTGTCTCTGTCAGCAGCTCGGTTCATGATGTTGTCTACAGTCTCATTATTCTTGATTGGGTCTTAGTTGGTGGGAGGCACTCAGAATGTCAAGCTCAGGAGAACTTCACATTGGGGTTTTTCAAATTGTTGAATTTTACAGAGAGCTTGTTGCAGGCGAATTTGAATCATTTCAGCAATCAACATTAGTTTTATCGTACATCGATCGAGAGAGCACAGCCCGAGCTAGCGAGTTACAAATAACTGGACAGGCAGTTGTTTACCATACTAAGATTATCCAAGGGTATACTTTTGCTGATGACGCCAAGTAGTTGGAATATTCAAAATCACTCGACCCTCAGAGTCCTCATAAGTCGGCTCCATGCAGTGAGTGCCCTAATGTATGCGACCTTAAGCCAACGCATGTAGAGTGCTGCCCCCAAACAGGCCAGTTCGACTGTCATAGACTAGGGTGCCAAGAATCCTGATTTAGAAGGGTTTACTCTGATACACTTTAGCACTAGAGTGGTATGAATTTCACTAAGGCGCAATGCACTAGAGCTTCGTGCTTTGGCATAAGAGTTTAGTGCCTTTGGCTACTCATGAGTATTCAGGATGCCAACTGGCTTGGCGGCTCTGAGCCAACGTTATCTGGACAGCAGGCTTTCTTGAGATAATTGCTGGGACTTGCCCCCCCGATCGCTTAACTTGAGTAATAGGTTACGTTGTGCTCCTTCCCTACATATGGTCTGAACAACTAAGGCTGGAATCTTACCTTAATAGAGGTGCTGAGACATCCGTGATGAGATCCAAGATATTTCTCATGGTTTAGTAATGTGTCGAATCATCGTGAGACCCTCCAATATGGCGCCCGCCATCTTCCTTCTCAATACTACAAACTCCATTCAAGGTCTCGTCCACTAATGTCGAATAAGAGAGCGTGGAGCGCGAGCCAAGAACACTGCTAACCACTCGTCATAGTGCTCCCCGGCTTCTATTCGCTGTCTATATGTTGCTCAAGAGATTGTCAAGGCGCTGTTGGAAAGATGTCTTGGTGAGCAGGGGGTCGTCGAACTCAAGATTATCGAGCAGTAGATCCTCTGATGGGTCCTCCAGCAACTATGGGTCGTCTTGCTGGCTGAGCGGGGTGTTAGAATCAAGGAGCAGTAGGTTCATCTGTTGAATTTGTGACTTTCTTAAGGATTCTTAAGTATAATTATAGAGGGGCAGCAGTTTATAATAATTAAATATCCAATTCGTCATTTTGGTAGCTTTAGTAGAATAGCCTCTACTACTACTACTACTACTACTACAGGACCCTCTACTAAATTACTAAAGCTACCAAATTCAATTATTATTATAATTCACACTCAATTAATTTAATACGTCACCCAAATCTTGTAAATAACAGCGTTGGGGTTTTACTATAATCAAAATCAATATTTATATTAACTTTGCTATTAAGTTAGCATATTTTTTATAAAGGTATATAAAATTTACAATTAATTATAGAATATTCTTATATTTTACTCTTTTAATAAAAATATGATTTCTTTTATTTCATAAAAAATTAATGTCTAAAGTATAATTTTTAATTGGATTTTTATATATATATATATATACAAATTGATTTTAAAATAATTAATGCATAGATATTTTAGTTTTAATTCTCTAACAATTCATCTTCAAACTATAGATGGTACCTAGCTCCAAGTTATTGCCCAATATATTAACTCTATCGAGTGATACATCAAACTGTTTATAGTTGATTTCTCCAAATTCAATCAATGTGTCTTTGCTGGATAAAGTGTTGTTATTTAATGTGCAGTTGTTTATCATAAATTTATATATATTCGACTGGGTGGAGTCGACTGAGACTTGCGATACTGATAAAAATGAGCTCTAAGAATCACTAAAAGTTATATTATTGAGTTCATGAGAGCTTTCAGCTGCTTGTGAGAGCATAAGTGTTGGCAAAGATATAGCAAATCTGGATTTATCACTTTGATTCATAAAATTGCAAAAGTGTAAATTTTAAATCAGAGCTTTGTTTATCTGATTGAATACGAAGAAGTCCTAGTTGTACAGGTTATTATTGCTTTAAGCAGCGTTTTTAAAGTCGAGATAGGCAGATGACTCTATTTCGATAGCTTTGCCATACATTAAAGTGGAATATTGAACTTAGAAATTATCAATTGATGCCATTAGGTTGGCTGTTGATATTCTTAAGATAGCTGAAGTTTCAGTGATTGAGCCAGTGTTCAAATTGTCTCTAACCTTTAAATCTGTAACCATTATGGCATTTGCAGCACCGATAGTAAATAAAAGAATAGAATTATATTTATAGTATAGAGGTCATCAAGAGTGTTGTTTATCACTGTTTCTTTTGAAATTGAGATGTTTGAAGCTGACGAGAAAAAAGAAGAAAACCTTCTAATATTTAATGAAGTAATTGATTTTATAAAATTATTATCCTTGAGCACTGTCACATTCTTGTAATAATTATTGGCAACTGTTACCTAACTGGGGTTCTAGATTTGCATGGCAATAAATTCAGTATTGACTATAAAAATGTTAAAAATAAAACTAGTAACTTACTATAACTATTAATGTACTCATTATTTTGATACGAGAATATCTTTGTTCCATTAAATGCATTCATGTAGTTCACTGCGAAGATCAAATTGCTTTGATATAAATTGAGGAATTTATTCGAGTCAAGAAAAACTTTTTGAGTTCTGTGTGGTGGATCGCAGAGTGACTGTGGATGAATATCTAAGAATGGTCTAGTCTCCATGTCCAGGTAGGTGCAAGAATCAAAGGTATTGTTTCTCATGATGTAATCGTCCATGGAGGCATAGAAAATGAAGTTATACAGAGTTTGTTGATGTTTGTCTGTTAACAGATTATTTTCTAAAATTAAATAGCCTTTTACATACTCAGCGTTTTAAGAGTAACAGTCCCATCTGAAGTCATTCCAAATTCCATACTCGTAGTTTTTAAAGTTTCTTAAAATACAAATAGTTTGTCAAGTTAAAGTGAGAATTGGAGATACGGGTAGAGATAGGAAAATAGCATTCCATAAGAGCGCCCCATCTCACTAAAGTCATCTCTGGTTTCGATTGTCTCTTCAAACCCTATCCCATTTCTTCTTGTGCCATCGTTCTACAAAATAGTTTAGATTACGATCAGGTTGAAATATAACAAACAATTTTTCTCTTTTTTCTACTAAAGCTTACCAAATTTTACTATTACTTCTTCTGTCTCCTAGGTTTACCATCAGCCAGCTCATTATTTTCGTCCTCAAGTTCGACCACTCTAGACTGAATAAGTGATGTCATTGTACTAAGTCTTAAGACTATGGAACTCTTTGTTATTTTCCATGTAGCAAGCGAAGTTTGTGTACTTAAAATCATTAGCATTTGTGATAATAATCTGATCGAGTGGCGTACTTTGGGAGCCTCTGGTACCGTCTGAAAGCATAAATTGGATTGACTTAACTTGGTGGATAATTTAATAATACTCGAAGGATTTTTAAGTGATCTCGCTGATTTTAAGACCTGTGTCTAGGAACAAACTGCCTGTAGCGTAGTTGTTATCATCTCTGTTTATAATCAGACTGATTGGTTGAGTGATGAGCTAAAAATTAATTATTAATATAATAATCAGATAAAAAATAAAATCCTTGACAAATGAAATTAATATTGCATAATATGATATCTATGAATCATCTATTATGAGTCTTAACAAATCCGTAAGCTTCATTGAGAACACTATCATTTTTATAGTTAAATATAGTATAGTCCTACACATAGTCTTTAGTAAATTTCTCAATCTTTTTCAACTTCATATCTTTTATTTATTTAGCTAAATCTCTGCTTTTAATTTTTGGCAACTTATGATTAATTCTTTTCTATTCTCCATAATAGCTAGTTCCAGTGTTTAAATTGCTCATTTAAAGTAAATTATTGTCATTAACACTGCTTCGCATAATGTGTGCTACTTTACGCTTCGTTTTCTGGTTAAGTTTTAAATTATCCACAATTGTCAAGATTTTCTTATCTTTCTTTTGCTTTATATGCATATTTATTAAAAATAGGGAAATTTTAAATTACTCAGAAATTAAACTTAAATTAAATGTTTTTATTTAATGAATACATCGATATAATTTAAGCTTTACAAATGTCAAAATTTATATAGAGTTAAATATTGACAAAGAAATACTTATAAATATAAAATCTATATTTAAAAATATCAATCACCATTCAATTGATAAGTATCAAAGAACCAATTTAAATTTGTTTATCGCATTATTGATATAAAATTTAAAGTCATTGTACTTAAGATTATTCCAGTCTTATCCTGCTTTTAAAATCTTACTTGCATATTCATGATCAATAGTCTGCTATTAATTTTCCAACTTTGATGCATCAATCAGCAATATCGAGTGTGCTGAGGTGTTATTCAGGTTCCTCAATTAATTATCAATGCTTATTGAATATTTCTATGATTCCTACTAGTTTAAAAGTTATTGTTAATTCCTCACATCTTTCATCCACACTTTTTAAGCGATAAAGTTCTTCTTCAATAAGTATTCCTAGCTCTTCACTATACTGTAACTGTCCAAAATACTTTTATTTTATGTTTAGTACAAATTCTGAATCTTTTATTCATCATTAGTTGTAATTACCACTTTTATTACGAAGAAGTTTGATTTGAGGATATACTTGGTAGGCAGAAAAATAAACTAGACTAGTGGAGATTGTTGTTTCGCTGGTTATTGTATCTCTACTTAATAGTATTTTAGTGTATTTAATTGGCTTGACTGAAAAATGACTCTTTTAGATTTTTCACTGATTAAATTTAAGAGTTTCAATTGCTTCCTGGTGGTTCTTCTATTTTTAAAGGGAGTTACCTCTATTACTTTGCTAAGATTTAACGAGGTTTTATTCTTAAATACTCTTAGTCAATGGAATGGAAGTCTTTCATTTTATTAATAAATATGTAGGTTTATAAATTAAATAGATTAAGAGGGAATAATTAATATTTAAAGCACCTCATTTATTAATAAAAGATCCGTCTCTCAATTACTATCTCCTTGCCTCCTCTTTTAATTATTCAATTTTGTCCTATAGATGCTTTTTAATTGGAATTACCAGATCATTTGTTGGAGAAACCACACCTTCATCTTGATAGTTGTCTGTATCTTCAATTATTTTAATTTCTTGAGTTTCAACATCTTCATATAGATCATAATCTTCTTCCATTATATTTCAATTTTATTATTTCACTTTGGTAAATTAGAATCTTTAAATATATACATCAATATATATAGTATTATATTTTTAAAATCAATTTAATATATTTAATTAAATATTACAAAAATACAATGGATTAACATCATTTCATAGATAAATGTATATCCGAATCAGGAGGGTCTCGTGACGGCAACTCTCCATTTCACATCTTTATGAGCATATAAATGGGTTTAATTTACGGTATATCTTGCGTCTTTATATATGGTTATGGCTTTTTCGAGTTGATCCCTAATCTTTATTGTTTAAGCCAAAAAAGCGGCTTATTTGAGACATGTGATAAACAATTGACTTGTCAGAGTGGATAGAAATATAGAATAGATAAATATAATGACTAAAGTTTTGAAAACTGGATTACTTAATTTGATTTACTTTGTGCAACTTCTACATAAATCAGCATGCTGGGTTCTTCACTTTTAATTGGCTAATTTCTAGGTTCAATATTTCTAATGAGATTGGGAGATTTATTTGGCAAAAAATATGTCGTAATTATAAGCACATTACTTAGCTCAGTATTCATGATTGCAATCATTTATTCACCAAATTTAAATGCAAGAAATCTTTCATATGTCTATTGCTTAGAGCTAAAAACTCATCAAAATTAATCCACTTATTCAATGATTTGTATGCTTTTTGATTCCTTAGGCATGATTATTTTAGGAATATACTTTTTATTTTTCAAAAGCATGACTAATCTTATTTGGTTTACGATTGCAGTGCAGACCTTTGCAGCTTTAGAAGTTTTGATTTTTTGCCCAGAAAGCCCTAAATTTCTATATGAAAAGAAAGAATATGATAAATTTTTCTTAGCTATTGGTTAAATAGCAAAGTTTAACAGAACCAATGTTAATTTACAGGAGCTCAAGACCCTCTAAATTATAATTATATAAGTTATTTAATTATGTCTATTATAATTGTAGACATGACATTCAATAAACCTCTATTAACAACAAAGATGATTCTGATTCATAAACTAACTCTCCAGAATCAAAACAGAAAGTAATCAAACTAGTGAAGCAACTCTCCTTTATAAATTAGATCAGACGTTAGAAACTTTTGCCAAATATCTTGATACTAAGTTTATTCTGGGCAGTATAGTTCATACTTTTATTATTTCATAGAATTTTACATGAAGTTTATACCAGTAAACAGAATTTAGACTCTTTCATTAATGATTGGTGTCTCTGATGTTGTATGTTGTGTAACATTCAGATTTCTGTAAAATAAGTTCGAAATCAGGAAATTGATCTCGGTCAACTACCTTCTCTTGCTGGCTTCATCAAGTGTATTTTATGTGATTATGCTGATTTATCCTTTTCCTAGTGATGCTGTATAGTACATCATAACTTTGATGATATTTGGAATGAGATTCTTTAGCGTAATGACTTTCATTGGGGCTTATTAAGCTAACAACGAGTATTTCCCAGTGCTTTTGAAGGGTGGCATTTTTGCAATAACTAATGTGAGTGCTAGGCTATCGTCAATCATGTCTCCCTAGGTTGCTGAATCCATGAATAACCCTGCAATTACAGTTAGTGCAGTCGCTTTTATAGCATTTTTGGCTTCTACTATCCTTAAGAAAAAGGATCAAGATTAAGATGAAATACAGAGTGTGAATATTACTCTAAGCAAAAAGGTTTAGAAGAAAAGAAAGAAGAGTGATGGTGATATTGAAGTGAAAAAAACGTCAAACAACAACGATAATTTCGAAGTTGATGATAATGGTGATGAAAATGAAATGACTACAGATTTCAAGGATTACAAATCTAAATGATTAAATTGATATTGTAGAAATACATTTGAATTTGGAAAATTAATTATAATTAAATTAATAATAAATCAAAATCGTGGCAGTTAAAGTTGGCCATTTTAAACGATCTTGGGCTCATTCGATAGAGAATTCAAAATTAGCTGGACTTTACTATTGGCGGTACTATTTTATCGCATCCCTGGAGCGAGATAACTTCACTTTAATTAAACTCATCTTAATTCATTAAATTATACCCTCACATTAAAGTGAAGTTATCTCGCTCCAGGGATGCGATAAAATAGTACCGCCAATAATAAAGTCCAGCTAATTTTGAATTCTCTATCGAATGAGCCCTAGATCATTTAAATTGGCCAACTTTAACTGCCACGATTTTGATTTATTATTAATTTAATTATAATTAATTTTCCAAATTCAAATGTATTTCTACAATAATGAATAAATTTAATTTTAATTATAATTAATAATCTACCAATAAAATGTCTGAATTTGTGCATTGACTTTACTGGAGATTTAAATAGGGTTAATTGAGGGTTAGATATCCCAGAGATGCTCCTATAAATAAAAATTTACAGAAGATTATTGAAGAAACTTTTATTGGAAAATTTTCAAGAAAAGTCAGTGATGTTTGCCACTATGGATGGTACAAGTAAGATTTATAGAACTAATCACCTTATCGATAATTTTAATCTATAATTCATGATAAATAAATGACTTTAGTTTAATGGAATATGGCACATATAAGTACAGAACTTACAAAACTTAAAGGAATTTATTGGTATATGGTGGATTCTTAGCTAGCATGTAAGAATTCTAATTTTTTAATAAATATAGGTGGGTTGGATACATGTTTTGTAATCTAAACAAAAATTTATATACATTTGGGTGTTACAATTACTTCATCCAGTCATTAGATTATTCAGCATATATGATGCAGACCCTAGGAGGAGATGAAAATGCCGTTGATTGGATTTGATAAATACTGTTCTAGATTGGGCTATGAAGGAGGTTACTATGATCGAACCATAGACAAATTAATTAATCAGCAAAATTTACAAATACTGACTATTGGAGTGTCGTTTGAATGCCAGAAGATTTGCAGTGAATAATATGGGTGCACAGATAAGGAAAGAATTTACATTTAATAGTACTAACCTGAACACACTGACAAGACATTAGATTATGTGGTAACAGAGAGCAAAATATATAATAAAGTAGAGAGCTAAGAAAGCAGGAAGGATAAATTAAATGACTTGGAAGTAAAAGTTATTGTGTGAAATATAATGAAAGTGTCAATTATAACTATGAATATATTAGATAATATGTAGAATTTATTTTAATAATTAGTTGCCCAAATAATCACATAAAAATTATTTAAAAAAATTTAGATTTTTATACCCCTATTATTGTAGGAATACATTTGATTTGGGAAAAATAATTTAAAATAAAATAATAAAGTATGAAATTCGTGGCAGTTAACTTTCTGGAAACCTTGACAATATGGTACTTGTTCGATAGAGAATTAAAAATTAGCTGGACTTTACTATTGGCGGTACCCTCTATCGCATCCCAAGAGCGAGATAACTTGACTTTAATTTTGGCATTATAATGAACTAAACAAATGACCCAAAATTAAAATCGTGTTATCTCGCTTCAGGGATGCTATAGAGGGGTATTGCCAATAATAAAATCCAGCTAATTTTTAATTCTGTATCGAACGAGTACCATTTTGTCTAGGTTTCCAGAAAGTAAACTACCACTAATTAAATATAAATTAATTTAATTTATTTAATTATTTATCAAATCAAATGCATTCCTACAATATTATTTAATTTAATGAATCATTTTAGCTGAAAACTATGTATATCTTTAAATATGCTTGTCTGAGTTTACTTTTAATTTCTTGAAATACCGAATAGTGTGATAATTACATAAAATGTGTCATAGTTGTCGAACTTCTTATTGATGTTGCCATCCTGAGTGGAGTCCCAGTAGCAAGATGCACTCAACTGGAAGGCAGTAGTTACTTGATTGAGAACCATAGCAATGGCTTGTAATTTGAAATTCTTATTAGCAGGTTGTTGATCTTCCTTCACAATTGCTTCGGCAACTCTATTGGAATATTCCTGTCCAGTGGCTCCATCATACACGTAACCTTCGAAGATCTCTTTCACCTTCTAGTTACTATACTTTCAATGGTGGGCTTGATGGCTTGGAACTGCTTGTTCACTGCGGTTGTTGAGGGTTGAGAAACTACCATTTCGAATATATTGATCGATTTTATAGTTAATTAATTATATTAAATTTCACTTTTTTTAACAATTATTAGCTCGATTAAATTCTATTTTCTGTTAATGTTGTTTAATATCTGCAAAAATAATACAAAGCTTGTATTTTTTCCGAATAAATTTTAAAAAGTGAAATTTTTATATTACATGTGGATTTAATTCAATTATTTAATAATGAGTTATTAATAGTAAGTTGATAGTGACGAATAATTTAATTAGATTAATCAGATTGGATATAGTAAGTTATGATTGATTGTATTTTTACATCAAATAAGTCTTTAAATTTATAAACAGGAATGCTAAATAGTTTATTATACAATCTTAAATAAATTTAATATGGGATCAACTTAATCAGCTTGTTACTCTATTATGTGCAAGACTAATGGCACCGATGGCACTGTAGACCCCAAAGAAATCGACTATGAAAAGCCAGATCAATAAATCAAATTTTCTTCGTCTAATGGTAAGTTTTAAGAGCATATAAGCTAGAAAGTTTGAACTTCATGTGATCATATTTTAAATTCGAAATAATTTAGAGTTGCATAAGGTAATGAATATGAAACACAAAAGAACGCAGTCTTTCCAAGTAAAGATTCAAGCTTTACTACAAATAGGATAGTTAGGACAACAAGTCTCTCATCAAAAAAGGAGTCCGGTCTGAAGCTAAATCAAGAGGAGACTTCAAATAGACAGAGAGAGATGTCTGAGTCAAACTAAAAAAACAGAGAATTAATTGGGTACCTTGATAAACCCGGATAGCCCTTCGATAAAGCTGAGAGGAACAGCAACTCATCATATTTAATTGATTATTTGTATAAAAACTAAGAAATAAAAATAATGCCTTTCAATACACCTGATCAAAAAAAAGCTTAAAAAATGAAAGCCATGCAGGATTAAATGCAAATGGAAATAGACAAGCATAATAATCATCTTCACTTGATGTCAGCTAACAATTAATTTAGACAGATCAACAGTGTTTAAAATGTTGAAGATTGTCAGCAAAATCAGCTTCACTAGAATGACGAGAATGGCATTTAATACTAAGCAAATGTTAATCAATTTTCTAATAATAACGCTCAAATGCACAAAATTGTAAAAACTATGAATCAAGACAACTAAATTGGCTAAGGTTTAAAGTTTTCCATATAAGAGAATAAAAATAAGGATTCTGAGCAGTTTCTATAAGTTATACGGAAAATGTTTGTAATTGGGGATGAAAGTCGATTTAATAATTCTGATGTCTACGAGCCTTCGTTTGTAGGCGGAATCGGTGATATGCTCCCTGTTGGAAGATCACAGTCAATACTTACTGACAATGCGATTGATCGAAATAGGTATCTAATTGAAAATTTAGAATTATTGGAGCTTTATGAGTGTCGGATCTCTTTCATATTCATACAAATTGAGGGGCAAAACTACAGTGGCATTTTATTTAATGAAATAAATAAGAAAACTTAAGTATGGAAAACAACAGAAAAAGGCTTATGCTCACTTTCTCAAGTATTAAGCTGTAGAGTAAAACATCATATATTTCATTATGAGACTTAATTGAGGGATATTAGAGTTTATTTATAAATTATTGTTAATTATTTTCCATCTAAAACTAAGCAACAATGCTTATTTTAAAAGCTGTCGTAAGTCTATAATTTACATTAAAAACATATTTTAGGATTTAATTCCGGGAGCATGAAAATTTAACATATCTTTCAGGATAAGATGCACTTTTATTTGGTTTAAGGTAATAAAATAATTAGAGTTTTTATTATTTTTAGGTTTGTTGAAGGAAGAACTCTTTATGAAGAATTTAAGGGTAAACTTATATGATTATTATTTAATATATTATATTAGAAAAATCCTTCCACCCTAATTTTTAAGCTAAGGGGGATTTAATGAACTTTAACTCTCAAGCTTTACGAAATAAATAATCCAGTATCTATCTATCCTTAACAACCACAACATGTGGCATTCAGATATCAAACCTTCAAATATATTAATTGCCAAGCCCGGAGCTTGGGTGACAAATTTTAATTCTCTAGCAAATTAATCAGTTGCTAATGGCGATAAATTTTAATAATTGATAAAAGTCACTAACTTTGGTAATTTACTTAACTTTAAGCCTGACAACTTCCACAAACGTCAATTCTACTTTGCTGAGTACCTTTCACCAGAACAAATTGAAACCTCGACTGATTTTCAAATGATGTAGGCTGGTGAAATGTGGGATTTGGGAGTGATTCTCTATGTGCTTTATATGGGAGAGTACCCCTTCACTGGTTTCTGTGACGATGACATCATAAATGAGATTATCAATAAACCAAACATGTGGATACCCCAGTGGAAAGATGGAATGAATGAGAAAGCCAAAAATTTCATACTTTTACTATTAGATTCAAATCCCTTCAAAAAGGATAAAGCTCATATCCTCCACGATCCATATATTCTCTAGAGCATGACACCATCAGAAGTTGTAACTTCAAACAGAGTTCTCATGAAAAATTTAGTGCCTATTTACTAAATTTATTCTCACGAATTCTTTGTGGAGGCTGTGGTAACCTATCTCTATAAATTTATAAAAATTAATTATTTATGATATCTGGGTGTAAAGAACTATAGAAGAAAACTATAACTAAACTTTAAATAATTTCCTTTTTACAATTCATAAAAATTTGATAAAATATTTCTTTGTATAATAATCAAAAATTAAACGAAAATAGAGTGCAGATTGATTATAGAGAGGATCAAATAATTACACTAGAGGCATTACAAAAGATATTCATAGTGTATTTTGGTGATGAGCACTCTTATAAGATTTACAATAATTTTAAACCATAATTAAAATGCATATGATAATATGCTGTATTAAAGCATCCTAGACTTTTACTTGAAAAAGGAAAAACTATAATATTTCCCACATATGGAGATTGACTTTTAATCATAATTTATCAATTATTTACCTTTATCTTTTTCGAGGAAAATTCTATAATTTACGATAATTATTTTTGGTTGACTAGGCAATAAATGACAAGTGCTAGTTCAATATTGACTAAAAATTGCTAAAGTCAGTGATTCTTTTGTCTAAGCTTCCCTTAACTTTTGAGTTTATTGAAATTGAAATATTTGATGCGATGAGAACCTTAAACCCCATAAATAAATTAATACATAATGATTGGAGTTAAGAACAATTAGATTAAGAATTAATTATTATTGGCGTACAATTTTAATGTTTGGGCTAATTATTAAAACTATTGGCTCGATTAATTTTCTTTATAAAATAATCCAATCAGGATGTGTTAATTAGATTTTTCCCTAATTATAATAAATATTAGCCAATAGTAATAAAATTTTTCTTTAATTGTTCTTAACTCCTATTCTCATGTCTTAATTGATCTATGGGGCTTTACCAGCCAAGCAAATCATACGATTAGTACTAGGCCGATAAGCAGACTCTTAAAATGCTGATATTCAAGACTTTTCCGTTGGAGGATCAGAAATGGGACGACTTGGTTAATAATAATTAGCACAAGGAAACGCTCAAGTTTGATTTCAAAGACATCAATACTTAAAATATTTAGTATTTTTAATTATTGTATATTTTAGAGTAACATTAAATAGCTGTTAGATCAATTGTTTTCAGATCAATTTTGATTCTAAAGGTTTTCAATAATTTATATATATAGATAAAATTCACAAAGAATAGTATGTTAAAGTAAAATAATATAAAAAGATATGTTATTAAAAATTATTGTAAATAAATTCATGGTGCTATAAAGAATAATTCAAATACATTTTATAGAAATAAATTTTATTCCATTAATGTTTCCTTTTTATAACATACTTCAAAATCTATAGAGTATTTGAATAAATATTTTCTTATATCTAAATTTGAATTTAAATTATTTTATTACCAACGTATATTTACTTAAAGAAAAGTTTAGTAAACTATTTTATTCTTATTATCATTATTGATAAGATTTTGTTTTCATTTATTAATTTATGAGGGCTTTTCTCCCACCAAAAGTGCAAAATAAAAACAATAACAAATAGAGAGAAATTCAAAAAGACTTGAAAGAGACTATCAGAATTTATAGATAAACTGCTGGAAATCTGCTATCTCAAAGAAGATTCAGTCATTAGGATAATTAGTCAACATCTGATATAAATAATTATTTGCAATCTAATGATGATATACTTGTATTATATATAAGAAAGTGGTGAATTTGAAAATTAAAGTTAGATCAGCATTTAAAGTGAGACTCAAAATGATATAAATTTAATTAGTAGCTCACCATTCAATAAGCTTCAGCCTATGAAATCAGTTAAGTACCTTGATAAATCAAACTTAAATAGCTTCAGACAATTCTAAATAAAAAACAAAAATTGCATTGCTCAGAAATTTGATGAATCAGATAATATTGACTAATCTAATAATAAAAGCGTGAGAAAAATGAATAATTTCAAGTCTTAATATGCTGATGTAAAACAAAAATTGAAAAATAACACTAATTATTCTTTATCAAGCAGAGTTTCTACTACATCAAGAGTTAATATAAAAAACATAAGAAGTTTGCAAAACAAAACTCAAGTTACAGAAGGATATAGTTTTAAGAGAGAAAATAGTAAAATTGATATAAAATTACTCAAGGCCCAGGCTAATTGAAAAATGTGCTTACTAGATAGCTGAGAGTATAATGCAAACAGCTCTTTGATAGTTATAGATAGATTGCAAGAGATTAAGAGATTATTCAAATGTTTCATGATTGGAACGAGAAGCAATAAGAGCTTTAGCAAAATCAGATAGATGAGTTGTAGTAACAACAATAACAGATGAACTAAGAATTGTATTCATAAGTTCAAACTGCCCTTCCTGATATTTCATAAATTAGTGATATCAATACTAGAAAGTTCAGTCTTGATCCAATGTCTGACATGGGCATGGAGAATTCTAAAAGGTTTTCTCAATAACCAAATCAGTAAAACATAAACTATTTAACTGCAAACTAAGTCTTTCAACCTTAATTTTAACACAATCAAAGTCAAAATGCTATTAAACTTAGCAAATGTAAAATCATTTTAAATCATTTTATGAGCAATCAGGTTTAGAGCAATTAGAATACTTTTAATCAACAAAATTCAATCGAAATATTGACTGAAAAAATCAAAGCTGAGGTTATAAGCAGTTTGACATAATAAACTTCAAAATAAAAGGCAGAAGAGAGAAATTTGCATAAGTCCTTTTTGACCGATCAAGAAAACTCCTTTGATAAATATCAATATAATAATTCTTGTTAAAACTAAAGATAGTATCAATGTGAGAATTGTTATTCCTAAATTCACAATAGATCTAAACTGACTGCATAAACATAAAAAGCACACTAATTATAAAAATGAAAGCAAATATAATACAAGAGTTTAATTGCAGGATATCTCAAACATTATCTAAAATCATAGGTCGTAGAATCACTAAAATTCCAATGACAGTATTTAAGAAATTTAAACTTCATCAACTAAAGAGATCTTGTCACCAGGACTACTAAACAAGATTCGATAGCTTTTGCCATAGTCAACTAGAGATAACTTGAAAAGAAGTGCCTGCATATAGACTGGTAATAATCAAAACGTTAAAGTATCCGCATAAAATAGTTAGTATGGTTTGTTAAGCAATTAAAGCAACATTTTTGAATATAGCTAAATCCAAAACGAAATGTAGTAGCCCTTTTAGAGACAAAACATTTTGCAGCAGTAGCAATAGAACTTTTTGCAATCTGTAAAATCAACTTAAAATTTTCAGACTCAAGTGGACAGCATATTTATCACAAGAATAACCTGGACAACTTAGAGACTTGTGGAACAGCTACTTTTAGAGAATTGAGAGAACAAATATTTTTAGAATAAAAACTGAACAAACAGATGAAAACTTCCTAAACACACAGCAAAAACTCTGAAAACATTTATGTAGAAAGCTCTAACAAGTATGATAGCTATTTGATTAGAAAAATCTAAAATCAACTTAAAGGATCATCTATAAACGAGTAGCAGTAAATGTATGCTCTCCAGTCTAAATCTAAATATGATATTAATCTGAACGATAGCTCTTAAGATTATGATAATCATCAAAATATTTCATTATTTTCACCAAAACGAGATTATGAATTTCTAGATGCTACGACTAATGCATAAAAAGACATTTCAAATATTAATGATCCTGCTGGTGATCTATCTTTAGTAATGTATAATACAGGCACATATCAGCTTAATGAATCATGCTATCAATATTAAGATAAAAATATGACTTAGTCTCTTCAAGAGTCAAGCCAAAATTATAGTGATAAATCACATGATAAGTCAAATATAGTATTGGAGCATTAATAATAGAAAACTCTTTCTATGTTTGAGAACGGTTTTAAGACCTTCTTTCCTGATTAGAATTATGATTATGAAAATGAACAAATTGATTAAGCAGGCAGCAAAATGGGAAGAGAAGACTAGAATTATGCAGCTAACATCTCAACTTAAAATGTACTGTAAACTTTTTAAATGTTTCTCCCTTTTTTTAAACCAGTTATTTGAACGATAAGAAATCCCAGTACGGATAAGTTTCGTTAACTGTCTCAAGATATTTCAATGACAATTTTGAGGATATTAGCGAAATTTAACCGTCAACAAATAATGTTTATTAAAGACCTAATCATAAAAAAATGAGCTCCCTTGAAAGCGGTTTACTTGGAAGCAATAATAACAACAAAGATTAACTATCCCTTACAAGTTAAAATGGGTCTTAATTTAGAAAAGAAAACATGTCAATCTTTACTAAATACAGTGGCATTGAGAAGAAATGTGTTCAAAAGAGGTCCTCTTTTAAGGGTCATTTTGAAGATTGTAGCTATGAATACTCTAAAGCAAAGGAAATTCCTACTAAAATACTAAGTGAAAGTTCTTTTAATGACTTCATAGATGGCAATTAACTAAATAATGAGTTATAAATTCATAAATAAAATTTAAATGAAGACGATAAAAGGATATCAAATTAAAGTTATCAATTCTTTTAAAGCGTTAGGCCTAAATAAAGAAATTCATTAGTGCCCAAACTTTAATTGCATAAATTAAATGTATTTTAAGAAAATGATAAAAAACAAAAAGCTAAAAAAGTTTAATCTTGTTTTAACTTCTATAGATAATTGATACTTGCTTAAAATTTTAATTTAATAAACATAATTTGTTAAGAATGATTAAAAGACTTTCTTTCTTTAAGCTAAATGAAAAATAATAAGAAATAGTTACATAAAATAAAATGAAGAGTATAACGATTAACAAAAAGTCTAACTATAGCGTGAATACCATAGATTAGCAACCACTTCTATCAAGTTAATTTTATCGAATGAAAACACAATGATTGATTCAAGGAGAGGTAATTAAATTTATATTTAAATTAAGTTGATTTAGATTACAAAGAGTTTTCAAAGATATCAATAGCTGAATCAGTTAAGAGCATGTACAAAATGACTGCAAGGTCAAACAAGTCAGTCTAGAAACAATAAAAAATTATGAAAAATAGCTTCTAAAATACTGAATTGATTAGGACTTTCTAAGTCAAAAGCCATTTTCCTTGAACTAAAGCACTGTGCAAACCGGACCTATTAGAATTAAATCTCAGGCAATAAGCTTCAATTAAGAAGAAACTAATAATTATAATGAAACAACTTACTATTCAACTATTTCAGAGAAAGGACTAAAAAGCAGTTCAATAGTAAAGCATTATGGGTGTTACTCCTAAAAATCTATAGCAAATGCGAGCTAACTATGCTGATTAAGGATTGATCTATTAAGATCATGTTTAGCAGCTAATGAGTAAAATTAGACTTTCAAATAAAAAGAAAGTAAATAATACTTCATTTAAATCACTGACAGTTAATAACAGTTTAGCAAATTCTAGGTAAAATTCAACAGAGAAGCATATATAGTAATAGCCAATGAATTCTTCAGAACTTTAAAAGCCAACAGCTTTCTTCTTCAATAGACCTTCTACTGGGTGTGTGCAAATGAATTTTAGGAACAATAAAAACTTATAAAATTCCAGTAATTTTCAAAGATTAATTCCAAAAGTTCCCTCATAAAAGAGATAGAATCCATTGACTTAGTAGAATTCTTTAACAAGATTCGGATAGGATTTAAAGTAAAACTTGAATGTTCTATCAAATAACTTTTCCTTGCTTAACTAATCGACAATTATTATTGATTAAAATTTTTAATCTTAACAGAAATTTTCCAATATTAAAGTGGCATAGTATAGATCAATTCATATATAAAATACATCTTAAGTTACAAATAATTTTGGATTCAACAATCAGATAAATGAAAATTCTTACTTTAACAACATAACTTCATAAGATCAAGCTTAATTTTTCTAATCTATAATGAATAAAAGACTTGGCACAGCTATATAATCTAAAAGAGCAAGTTTAATTGATAGTCAAAGCTAAAAGTTTAACGATCTAAGTCTTAATAAAAACTTGAGCAAAAATGGCAATATTTCACAGATTAATTTAAAAAAGTAACAATATTTAACTTCGTCTATGCTTTAATGGAACCAGAGTGGAAATGTAATGAGTTTTGCGAATATAATGGGAGGACCAAATAGCTTCAAAGGGGATAGTAAAGAAGAATAATGCTTAAGCATTAAAAATTAGAGATTAAACGAAATAAGGGCTTGAGAGTACCAGCCACTTGAAGAATTTATCTCAACAATATTATCAAAGTGGTAGTTCTTAAACTATGCAAATTAATAAGCATGTACCAAAATAATTTAGTGAAATATCACAGTAATATATAGATTTGAGAAAAGATTTCAATTCAACTTATACTAAGATAACTAAAACTGATAAGAAACCTCAAATATGGTTGAAGATATTTTTATTTATTTGTAACCTATATAATGACAAGAATTAAAAAATATAATAACTCCCTAAAAATCTCGTTGATTAATGACATAACTTAAGAAAGTGTTATAAAAATAAAAAGTAATTGAGCAAAATATTGATTTATAAGACGCGAGAGGAGATCTTGATGAATATTTTAATGGGATGTATTATATAATATTAATCATTAATTTTTTTAAATTATAATTATAAAAATAATAAATTCCTATATATTTTGATAATAAAATGAAGGTATTCTGTTTAAATGAATAAAGAAGAGTAGACTTTAATAAACAAAAATTGGAATATATAATAAATCGTAAGTTAATATGATATATTAAAAGTTTATAAAATTAATAATATTTATTGAAGGGTTTGATTAAAATAAACTAAAGATAGAGATATTGTTAATTATTTTGATTATCCATTAAAATATTAAAATATAATAAATATCTAAAAGTATTCAATTAATATTATTAAATAATATGTTTAAATTAAATCTTACTTTATTTTTTTGTTTCTTTTTTATTTTCAGAAATCATTATGTGTTATAAAATTAATAAAAATCTTAAAAATAATATTCTTAACAATTAAAAAAAATATTCTTAACTTCAAAATTAATAAACTTGGCTAACTTAAATTTTCTAATAATCAATGCTTGACAATAGCTGACTTTCTGGCTGCTTTCCTTTTTCTAAGGGGTGTAGTAGACTATTATAAATTACAGACTTATGATTAACAGTCATTTCTCTGGTGATCCCCAGGATTTTGAAAACTTTCACTATGATTGTTTAAAGGCTAGTGATTCAATTTATTGTTGGAAGATTACTAAATCTGAAAATTATTGGAATTTTAGGGACTTTCTTGCTATTCAAATTGATTTACTGAATGTTCAAAGGAATTCTTTGGTTAGATAAATAAATGCTTGATTTCTATTTTTTCTAATTAAGCTGGTGTTGGGATCACTTGAAATACTATGACTCAAATAAGTCTTGTCTTGCTAAGTGAGCTGTAACTGAGAATCAAACTGGGCATGCTCAGCTCGCTAATCTTAAATTATAGAGGAACTAGGAGACTCATTGACTTAAAAGTGAGAATTATTGAAAAATTATTCTTTGTAGGATGGCTTTCACGAATCTTTCTAGGGAACTTAAGATCTTTGCTATTTATAAATACTTAAAGCTACTAGACAAATAAATAATTAAATTCAATGATAGTAATAAGTATGATTTTAAAATTGCTGTAAGTCATTATCTTGCGAAACAAAAGTAGCTTTAAGAGAAGACTTCTAAAATTGCATTTATTGATTTGATTAAGCTCTCTGACTTGAAATCACAATTTATTGCCTCATTTATTTTGCTTCTTCGTTAATTGCAATTAACTCAGGTACCGTACAGTATTAATTAATTATTATTTATAAAATGGTAACATAGTAATTATATTTAGTGGAAGCGGTTGCATTTTGCTATTGGTTTCTATTTCTTTCTGAACAGCTATCGTCATCAATCACAATTACAGAAAATCTATCCATTTCAATTATAACTTGCTATTAATTAAGATTGCCACTTTGATTGTTGTTTTATTAATCATTAAATTACTATATACATAATAAAAAATAATCAGGCATAAGTATAAGGTCTGAATCTTGATGCATACCTGATAATAATCTAGCGTTCAAGTTTAAACCCAATTGATTTTGCAGACTAACACCAATCAAAAATATTCCACATTAAAATAGGTTTTTTTAATAAATATTTCAAACAACAATAAATTTGATTGAAATATTTTAAAATCTCTTAAAGATTTGAGTTCATGGTTTTCTACTCAGGATCAATAAGAGGTTGAAAATCTTCATTTTTAATAAGAAAGAGAATACTATTCTCATTACACTGTTTATGAGAGAATTTTTCACTGCCTATCTTAATGAGCTCTCTTTATTTTTTAGAAACACGTGGTAATCTGTGATGTCTATAGAGCTACAGAGTCTCTACTTGGATTTTATAAAATTTTAAATGATATCCTATTTTTGGCATATTTGGGTTTAAGTATACTCTATTTACATTATACACGTAAAGAATATTAATAAAAAGGAATGAGAGATGATCTTGTAATTGTAGTCTTAGACACTTTGGTTGTATCTTGCGATTGCTTGAATGAATTTTAGCATGAATGTATCAATTGCAAAGAAGAGCATCACTCTATTTCCACAAGGGCAAAGCCATTGACTTTTCTGACTTTCCTTGTTTCTCTAGAGGAAGCTCTGTAAATTAATGATATATTATACTTTTCTATGAAAATTACTTTATTCCACTATCAAATATTATAATTAAATATAAAATCAATAGAAGTAGTGCTGAGATGCTGGCAAAGAGTGGCTGAGTAGACTGGTGTAGTAATTGGCCTTTAGATAAATTAATCAATCAAGTTTATCTTTAAACCTTGATTATTACTACTGCTACTACTACTATAATATAACTGTCTTGAGGAATTTAATATAAATTAATTCACATAAATTAAAAATAATACCAATAAAATTAATGATTAGAAATGTTGCTTTGCTATTTTTTTTATAAAATTTGATAGAAAAATTACAAAAATTTGATTACAATGGTTTGAGAAATTAATTTTAAGAATATTTAACCAAATTTTAATATTTATGTAATTCCATTAATAACAATTATCATCCCAGGTTCATACTCACTGTCATAATTTAAAATTACTTAAAATGAGGATTTAAAAATCTTAAAAAGCAACTCTAAACTCATAAAAAATAAAAGCTATGTTTGCTTTTAATATCGCTATTAGTTTTAACTATAAATATATATATATAATTAATTAATCATTAAGGTCTAGCATCAAACTATCAAGCGTAGTTTTTAATCTCTAATGAGTCACATCGAAGGGTATTAATTCGTACTCATTCAATATCATGTGCTTCAATTGCTCTTAATTGAATTCTTTGGTCAGGTAGATTCCTATTGCATATTCGCATTTCTAGTCCAACTATTCACTCCAAATACTCCTTATATAAGTAATGATACAACATTAAAACATCTACTATGCTATTTATTTGGATTATAATTGATCATTCTCATAGCTGAAGAATTTACGATCAATAGTGAGAATATTTTCCCCTATTTCGAGGTAACTTGATTAAATCACTACAGAGGAGTCGTTTCTCTTGCAGTAATCTTTTTTTAGAGTGAGGTTTCTGAAGTCTTTACCGTTCAACTTGACTGTGTATAAGAAAGGAAACTAACTCTTGAATTGGTTATATACATAACAAACTAGAAATTCAAAATCATTATAGTTCTTCTAAGAAGTGCTTATCAGTATTGATCTCAATTCAAGTCTGAATATATCTTACAGCTGTTCATCATTTAGCTCAAGATTACGTAATTTAATAAATTAAAAAGCAACTACATTTTAAAATAATCAAGTATTATAGATTCTCAGATTGTTTTATCTAGTTTAGGGTAAGCTGGTCAACATTAAATTTGTAGGAGTGCGATATTTCCTTTTCCACTCTGATTTTACTGCTCTATTAATTGAGGCTATTGACAGATTGATTATTCATGTTGCATTTAAATGGTCTTAAATGCTGTACTGGTAGAATTGGTTGGATAGCTTAATTTTACATTCTATTTATATTTTATAAGTAACACACAAGTATTTCAAATTGTAACACTTCTTAATAAATCACAACATTTAAGCTTAATAGTAGGGATCAAGTTATTCTAATTGACAAAATGGGCATGTATAGGACGTATTTGTAATAAATTGAGTTATGAAACATAGAGGATTATAGGCTATTTTACAAATTTTGCAAGTTTTTTGCGACTTTTAAGGCTAGTAAGAAGAATGATTTGTTTGAGAGTCTTGACAAACACATACTGGGATTAATTAAATTCTCAAACTAATAC
Organism: Oxytricha trifallax; assembly: GCA_000711775.1. Lineage (NCBI taxonomy): Eukaryota > Ciliophora > Spirotrichea > Sporadotrichida > Oxytrichidae > Oxytricha > Oxytricha trifallax. Next base: position 77,591 of record ARYC01000921.1, on the reverse strand, counting down.
AAATAAACTTAATCATTGAAAAAAAATAGATAAAATATAAACTCTGGTGCTGTCTCATTTATTGAATGCTGAAGAATTAATGCTTTATGGCATTATTTAAGTTTAACTTTGAAACTTATTGGTTTGCAATTAAATAAGTATTTTAAATGAAATTTGAAAAGATTTCCGTAAAAAAAACATATGGAAAAACCTAAAATTTATGTGAATAACATCTAGCTATAGAAATGTATTTGATTTTGTATTCTTATCCAAACTCTGCTTGTAGATAGTGCTATCAGTAATAATACATGATGAGTCTCTGTTGCTAACTAGATTTATATCAATTTCATTTACTTATAAATGAGAGGCAACATTCAAGTCATTTAGGGATTTCTTATAAGATTTTGTACTTGACTTTTGGTTTCTCAAACTCTCATAAATAGGTTGGTTTTACTTTGAATTCTCTGCAAATATCTTTAATAAATTTTAGTGAAATTTAAAAACTACCTATTAATGAAATTGAAATTTGTATTTTTAATTGTTAAATGATTAAGCATAAAAAAGTTTTGCATTTCTATAACAATATAGAATTTATAATATTTTAATTGAATCTGTTGTGCAATTTTAGATGATTTATCAATATTGAATAACTTCAGTTTGCCCTAGGGAGTACAGAAATATTTTTAGAGTTCTCTACGCATCTCATCTTCTTCCATGTAAGCACTACTCAACTGTCTTTTAATTCTGTTGTAGTTCAGTTTTGAGCGAGATTTAATTGAACTTGCATCCTAGAGTTTGTACTTAGCAATTGAATCTTTGAGTTTCTGATAGATTTTAAAAGGGTTAGATATTTTAATCGATTTATGTCTTGAATTTTAAAAAGAAAAAAAACTTATATATAAGTTAAAATCGAGCATATGATACACCTAATTTTCTCAATAATATCATCTGGAACATTTAGTACATTTATGTATAGCTAGTCTGGTGTGTAGAAGGCATTCATAATCTTATTTAGTTGAAATATTCTTTCACCAGACAAATTCGACAGCTGAGGCTCATTATGCTTAATGAGCAACTAAATTTCTTTGTTAGTCAGCATTTCTTGATCAGATAATATAATTTGAATTGAAATTATAAAAAGTAATTATAAAAAGAGACAATTTATTTCATAGAAATCATGGTTATTTTTATGATCTATCACTAAGAAATGCATTTTTTTGAATTATAAATTTTAAGATTCAAAATCAGCTAATATAATTATTGTTCATAAAAATGATTCAGAATAAAAAGGAATATGTCACTATGGAGTAAGTTCCAATAATTTAATGTCCTCATTTCAATAATTATCAATTAATTGCATTTCTTTTAACTATTTGTTGAATGATCTAATGATTGTTATAGCATGAGTGAAATAAAGCCCAAATCAGCAAGAGTTAATGAGCTAAACACGAAAGAATCAGCATCAAATTAAAATAAATATAACGAACTTGGGGATGAATCACATTTCTAAGATTCCTATTATAACCAAGATTAGGACGAGTTAAGACGTGGGAACAGTACTAGTATTTCAAGTGGGTTAAATTAAGGCACTCAATTAGATTAAATGAAGTTTGATATTTCTGATCCTAAGGGTGCATACACAAGACCTCCTATTTAATTTCAATAAAGCAACACCTAAACCAGGGCCCTCTTAGATGTTGAACAATCACGATTTGAAATATACTTGCAATGACTGTACCTATCTCCAAATTGCCAGTATTTCTATCTAGGCTTACTTGTAGTGTAATTGATTCTAGTAATCGCTACTCTAATTCAGGGTTTCAAAGTAGACTAGAATTTTAAGTTTATCTTTGTGGAAGTCTTACTAAATGTACTAATCTTGATTGACTTTATTTTCAGAGTGAAGTTAATGGGAGTTTAAAGATTTTTCTAAGGAAGTTTATTGAACAAATTCGATGTATTCGTGGTACTTGGCTGTATCTCACTCTTTATACTTATGTTAATATCTAAAAATGGTAATTTATTCATCTTCGAAGAAATAAGTAAAGTGATACTACTTATAGTATGGAGTGTGTTCTAGACACTTAGAATGATACTTTTCGCTAAAAAACAAAATCTTGCTTAACAAAGTGCAAAAACATTGATTGACTACACAAATGTCATGGACAGTGAAGCAGGAGAAAACACCAATCGTTAAGGTGGATACGATGAAGTAACAGTCTTTGACATTAAACAAATGGAAAACAGGCAATAAAATTAGCTGATATCTGGAACAACTAGTTATGGTCTTAGTAATAAAAAGAGTAGTAGAGGTAACTATAAGGAGCAGAGACCTACAAACAGCTCAATATACCAAAATCATCAAAATAACTACAAGAGTGGTGGTCCCAAGACTTAAGTTAAATCAAGAGTTTGAATTTACATGCCCCTCACATCTACTACATGGTAGAGACATCAAATTTGCATTTCATGCATGGTATGGATCATTCGCTGCAAACTTGCTCTAGGTTGCAAATCCCCTTGGTCATTGTATCTGCTGCAGTAGCATATGTTAAAAACATTAATAATATAAATTACCAAAATATTTACTTTTATTTAACTTAAAATAGCCTAAATAATTATTTTAGCAGATGTAGTTGAAAAAGCTGTCGATAAATTGATAATGCAAATGAATACCAAATAGATCAAAATACTTAATGATCACACTATAGATCCAAGTATTGTTCATGTTATTGCCAATAAAACTAGAAAATGCCCTTAGAGCCATATAAAAAAGCAATGCCAAAATATTTAAGCGTTTAATACATTAATCATGTTTTTCTAAACTAACTTTTATAAAGCCATAAAATTCTTAACTTTGAGGACCCAATGGTTCACACTTGCAACAAAGACGACGTAGTACAGTAATACTTCAAACGAGAGAAACAAGAAAGAGATTAACTTAAAAGTAGAAATTTAATCGTGATGGGAGACCTCATAGACGATATTAAAATGGCTCGACACCTGCATTAGAGTGATGAGGATTTATTCAGCATTGGATTCTTGAATAATCCCGAGAAGGACGGCGAGGAGCTGCTTATGAAATACGAAAAACATCTCGATATGGTAGTTGTCAATGATGGTAACCTACACTTTCTTCACTATTCAATAAATAGCATAGTAGTGTTTCATTTATTAAGTGATTTGACTTGATATTATAAATTTTAATTTAAAGATTTCTTGTCTCGAATCGCAACATCCACTCTTCCAGAATATTCTAAGCAGTAGTAATCTCTTCATGAGCACATAATGTATGAGGACTTATAGGAGTGTCAAGAACTAGGTGCTCATTTCATCAGAAAATAACATAAAATAAATGAACTGTTCTTGTGAGTGATTTTTAAATTTTATCAAAAAGTTTTTTAACTATTTAAGCTTATTAAATATTAATCATTATTCTATCATAATGAATACTTTTTTCTACGCTACATAAATTTCATTTTAAAATTTGTGATAAAATTAGAATTAGATTATATTTTTATTTATAAATTCTCAATAATTTTAAGATTAACTCAAACATATTAATTATTAATGACGATTTCATGAAAATTTGAATTTGGGCTTTTGAGAGATAAATGAAATAATATATCAACTTTATCAGTGATATTATTATAAATATTAGTTTTGCATAATAAATGTTGAAAACAGCAGCTTAATGTTCAAATTAACCTCCTCAACTAAAATTAATCAATCTCCAAGATAAATGAGAGCCACCGCTTTAATGATGCTTCTTGGTGTCCTATTTATGGGCAACAACCTTGTGCAATGTGTTAATGAGCCAGATTGCCTGGAATATTCAGATCCAAGCGCAGTCACCACTGTGGTTGGAGGCACATCTACAAGTGATACACTTATTCAAAGATTTGAGATTTCAGCTGGTGCTACATGCAGATTCACAAATAAAAGTATAACTTTGGTCGACTACCCCGATACAGTTATTGCCAAATATGCTAGATACACTGGATCAGGTACTGATTGCACTTCTGGAAACTATATCATCTAATTTATTAAAATCAATTTCAATTTCTCTAACCTTCTTGGAACCCAAATTTTAAAAAGATAAGTTATTGTTATATCAACTACCCCAAGAACGAGTGGTACTCAAAGGCTGCATTCACTTCAATCTGTTACATTGAGACTATAATAAACAATGGCCCCTCTCAGAGCAGCCAGATCACAGTTTATTTAGGAAATGCCCTCCACCTAGCTCAGTCCATCATCGCCTTAATTGCACTAGTAGGACTCTATTCTAACATGTTCTGACATATAATATATAATCACAAGTGAAAATTTTAATAAATCAATCAGTTAATGTTCTCAAATGTTATATTTCTATAAAAATTCATACTTAACTTCACTATTGTGAAATATAAAAGTTGCGGGGAATATTTATCAATTATATTGCAGAGTTTTTATTTTTTTAAAGTAATTAAATTCGTAGAAAAAGGTACTTTTAATAATTAAGGTCAAAGCAATTCAATCAGTTTAATAGTAATTCTTAATCACTTAATTAAATCAGATAAAAAATGAACAACTCAAAACCACAGTGTGAGCTACTAACCAATAATGCAATGACTAACAATTAGTATTATATTGATGATTCCAGTGCGATTAGATTTGATAATGGTGGAAACATACTACAAGGGTACTCCGCAGGAGCATTTGATACATATTGTATAAGTAGTAAGTTAAATGCTAACCCAAAAAGTTTGTAGGTTGATGGCGATGGTTTGAGAAGCTCTCATTGGAAAGATGACGACTCTCACCAACAGCAACATCAACATTTTAAACCCTTGATCAAAGGGGACAAAAGAAAGTATTACGTCAATCATAGGTATAGCCGAAGAAAGATATGCTAAGCTCAATCGTCTTTCAAGACTAAAATGAACTAACGAAGCAGCTTTACAGGGTTAGATTTAATTTCTCCATTGCTAAAACTCAACAGTTACCCTACTTCACTCTATGATGGCTAGGACCTGAGCTTAGAATTTGATTCAATAATTGAGAATTAATCTTTGAAGAAATAGAAATGTTACTAATAGCAGCAGTTTACAGCAAATTTAAAAGATTGGTCGGGCAAAGACTCAAAATATATGGTTGTGGATCAAATAGCTATATAAGATTAAATGCAAGTTTAGAAATAATAAAATTAGTAAAATTACTTCTAATAAAATAGGGTAGGCAATTAAATTTCAAGAAAGCTAAGAGGAAAAAACGACATCAGTAAGCAGAATAAAGTTCAGATGTATCAAAAATTTAAAGTAGACATGCTGAAACTTAATAGCAAAAACCACTAGAAGTCTAGATAAAATAAGTATGGAGAGGCTCCTAAAAATGACAATAAAACTCACTCATCAGAATTTCTACAGATCACGGCTAACGATTGCATATTGATAACTACAAGATAACTAAGCTAAAGGTTAAATCCAGAATAAGTATTTTGTAAGAGCTAACCAGTGAATTATAAAGATAAGACTCAAGACTTGAAAATTCATGAGCCACATAGATCAGATTAGAGTCTCAACAAGAGAAAGAGATGCCACATAAAGAGAAGCTAGAAATAGCATAAGAAATTCTAAGGATATAAAGGCTAGCATAACCATTAAGAAATTACAAAGGGGATTAGAAACAAAAATATATTAAAAAGTCCTAATTCAAAAAAGTAAAAGGACAGTTGAAGAAATTTGCACTTCTTGGTAAAAAAACATAATGCTCCATTAAATACAACTCAATTCATTATCAATGATATGGAAGATAGACATGTCTCTTAGAATTAAGAGAATCTTATGATTTCTCACTGGTCTCTTAATAAGGCTTGTTTTGAAAAAGATAAAGAATACGAATTCAAGACATTAAGCCAAAGCATTCTCCTTTTTACTAACTAAAATAATAGAGATTCGCAAATCTCGACAACAACTTGAGATATATCCGAAGAAGAATCATTGGCTAGGAATGAGATTCAACTTATGAATGAGCCAGGCTTATCTATAGAGGGACTCATAAGTGATGATATGTTTGAGATTAACTAGAGCGAAGCAGAAGATTTCTTATACAAAGAAAAAACTGAAAATTAAATGGAATTTTTATAACAAAATAACTATCAGCAATTAGAAATAGACCTAGAATCATGCAATGAAGATGATCTTATGAAAAAATTAAAATCAAATTAAATTTTGATTGATGCTTTGCAGAAGGAAGCTGCTCTGAAAAGAAATTCGTGTGAGTTATTTAACAATCGCAGGTGACACCTATATAAACAATAATAGACTATTTTTCTTGTGTAATCTCTTGTAAATAGCATTAAGATAACAGCAGTTTATTACATTAATTTATTAAGTTTAAATTTTCTTCTTTCTTACTTATACTTTCATGATATATATTCAGAATTCCAAACGTATTAAAATAATTTTTATTTGTAAATGAATAGCAGATATACTCTACTTAAGCACACACCAACTGTTGTGAATTCTGTGTAAAAAAGAAATTCTATAACACCAAAATTTTAGCTGAATAATTCTAATTTCTTGAGTTAAAATTAACTCAGTAACACCACAGCTTCCTCTCGAAGATAATCAACAAACACTCTTAATAATTCTTTGAGCAGACAAAGTACATCACCCAGTAGATTAATGAGTCATCATAATGAAGTCGTACATAGATCTAATATAGAGATGATTGAGAGATTTTAGATCCATGATAGTTAAAAAGTAAAATTTAAGCAGAAATCAGATGGTCTAATAATATTTTACTCAGTAATATTCTAAAATGAGCTCTAAAAGATAAAGTATGGCAAATCTACCTCCAAAAGGTAGTGCAAGTAAGGTTAAATCAAAGAATATAGTCGATTGTATATAATGGTAAAGTCAATCTAAATAAAATTCCACCAAGAAAGTATAATAGAGTAAAAATCAAAACAAATCTTATTATTAAAATAACAGTAATAACAAGTAGCAAGCTCAATAATTTGCTTTACAGCTTTTAGAATTAGAGGAGAAAAGAAAGATTATAGTAGATTAGCTCATTAAGTCAAAATACTCAGTAAAAACTTAAGAAAATGAAAATATCACAAGTTATTATTAATGTATGAATAACTAAAGAATAGGTTTTAATCCTACACCTCCTTTTGGAGTGAGTAGATCTAGAATTATAGACAACTTCTAAATATAATTTATATTTAAACGCTCTCTCTTCAAGAGTTTTGAACTTGGATCATAAATATTATTAAACTTCAGGAATATAAAAATGAAACTCTAACTAATTTTAAATCGAGAAAATCTCGCCCAATAATATAGTAAACTCTGATTGATGAGCTAAACTAGTCAATTCTTAGCAAAAATAAAAATGAAAATTATGATAGATTAATGTCAAAAAATAAAAAGCAAACATACGATAAAGTTCATAAATCAAACTTCAAGATAAAACACTTATATGTTAATTGAATTGGTATTATAGAAAATTATATGTATAACGATTCACTAATAAAAGGATATCAAAAAATAATTGGGATTTAATTAACATTCTGAATTTAAATTAAAAATAAAAAAGTGTGAAAATAAAGCATTACAAAAATAAAAAAATTTATAGATTAGATTTTTTATTAATTCGGGAATCTTAAAAAATTAATTGATTCATTATATAATTAATTTCAATTTTGCATCACTTAATTTATTTAAAAAAATATCTAGTCTCTTTAATAATCCAGGGATTTATGCTATTCATTATAAGAACTTGAAAATACTGAAACTTAAAGAACTTGCATAAAACTATAATCAAACTTTGCAAATTACAATACTAAATTGAAGGCCCAGGTTCTCTCACCTTAGGATAAAGGTAATTTCTACATAGGGAATAATTCTTAGCTTCTCAGACTTGACAGAAGTATCTACAACATGTCCTCTATGAACCAGTCACATTTAGTCAGATTTAAACTCTTTTATCTATATAATATTTCATTTAGTGAAAAAAATGAAAGATTTTACCTCACAGATCTGTGGGTTGTCTGGATCCACTCAAAAAGTACCAATTCAATCAAGTTAGCTCTCCCCTGCTTAAACAAAGGCAGAAATGTAAAACTTCTAATTGACTTCAGTTGAGTACGAAAATCTTGGCCACTAATCAAATGTGGGAAACATATTTAATGAAAGCAAATTACAATTCAAAGTGTAAAAACATCTCAATTCAAGTGTGGATATGATTCAGTTTAAGTCTTTTTAACTATTAGAACACATCCGAAGCCTACTAAAGCCGTAGAAATAGTTTGATGCCTGAGAATTAGAGAGACAGCTTAATGTGCGCTGCAACACTTGGTTTGAGGGATGTTAATAATATTATTAGTTCAAGAAGCACTAGTGGATCGAGGGGAAGAGGTGCATTTAAAGATAAGTGTGATGCCTTTAAGAGCTAGATTGTCTTTTCAAGTAAATATTTTGTTTTAAGAAAAAATAAAGATAGTCTTTAATCAATTTAATAATATTTTAGTTAATTTTGATAATTATTTATGGGGATAATTTAAAGTGTTATTTTTAATTTTATTTAATATCTACATATATTCAAATACAATACTTATTTAAGAATAATTTGATAAAGTATTCTCTTACACATATTCAAATTTAAATCACTTATATTTCTGAATTAATTTAATTGTTTTAGTTTAGCTACTAAAATGGATAAAAACAAAATCTAAGATTCTCAAAGCACTCCAAATCTTGCATCTAACGATTCCAACCATCCACATCACCAAGTACGTACTTAAACTCTTAACTAATTATTTTTAGGAATTTAGATAAACCCATGAGATGCTTTCTCACAGCGACAACAAACTACGTACGATACTTTTAATTGATCGTTTATAACTTTTTTCATAGTATGTCAAACGGATTCCCTATAGCCATTACAATGAAGTTTCTTCTTGGTCAAATATTTTCAAGTTCAATCTCAAACATTTTTGCAGTTGCCATGGAACATCCTCTAGATACAGTTAAGGTAGGCATATTTGTTAATCTAGATAATTAATATAAATAATTGAAGATTAGAATGCAAGTTTCTCCAGAAATAATTGGAATAATTTAATGTATACGTCAGTCCATGCAGGCAGAAGGGGTAAGAAAAAATTTCTTTATAATTTAATCATAAATCTATTGTATTAGATGTTCGGCTTGTATAAGGGAATTCTTTCTCCAATCGCTGCTTCTGCTCCATACAACACTATGTGAGTTATATAAATTTCTAATTAATTATTAGTGCATTTGTTACAAATGAAATATCTAAGAGAATGTTACAGCAATATGATTTCAGTGATAAAAATATGGGTCTTGTCACAGGAGCAGTTTTGTGGAACGTAGGTGACTTTGTTTTACTCATTTCATCTTAAAATATTACAGATTAGGTTTGTTTATGCTTTTCCCTACAGAAGTGTTAAAGTGCAACATCTAAGTAAATTCATTAGTTATAAAGAATTCATTCCAATTATCTATGAGAAAAAAGGAATTAAAGGTTTTTATCAAGGTTATTGGCCACCTTTTGGAGTTATGTTCCGGGATGGACAATTTATTTTTATTTATACGAGGCTCTAATGAACTATTTCTCTCATAATAACCTATCAAAATATTAAAACAATGAAAGCTAGTTTAAGAGATAAGAGTTTTTTATGCGGCTATTTTGTGGGGGCATGGCAGGAGTTTTTTTAGTGTTTTTTTCCTATTTTATCTATATTTTTAAATATTTTATGAGTAAACAGTTTGCTGCTTTGTTTTCCATTTGACGTTGTAAAGACATAGATTTAGGTGAGCATTTTATCTGAATAGCCAGTTGAAACGCGCATGCGAAAAGTTATCTTAAATATTTATCGGCAGAAAGGTATCAGACATTTTTATGTTGGAATACTTGCAAATTTAATCAGAACATTTCCTGTTGATGCTATAATATTGGCAAGTTTCGACTACATAAATGAATGGTTAGAGAAAGTTTACTGAGTCAATGAAGTTATATTTGAAAGAGATAAGACATTCAAACAATTTTAAATTAAAATGTAACATTATTTATATCTTTCATGAAAATTTAAAAGTAAGCTTATATTGAATTTATATATGTTTGTAGCATTATATTTATAAGAAAAATTCTGAAAATTATGAATACAATAATTCCAATTTTATTACTTTTTATATTGCCTAGGTATTGGCAATATTAAATTGAAATCAATCAAGATATAGTCTAAAGATGTAAAGTTTAAATTATTGATATTCCTTGAATAATTAGAGGCAATCTGAATATTAGCAGATCTACTTTGTTTCCAATTTTATCTTAAGTGAATATATATATATATATATATATATATATAGTTTAACATTTAGAAGCTATGGTTGAGAATTATAATTAAAATTCAAATAAATATGAATTTATAATTTAACGCCATTATCGTAAAATAAACCCCTTCTTGCAAAAATAGCAGAAATCAATTTTAAATCAATGTTTGTTCTTTATATAAGATTATTCTATTATATCAAATTTATAAATATAAGTAAATATCTTAAGTTGTTATTAAATATTTATTATTAATTTAAATTTGATATATAAGAAACTAACTATAAATCTATAAAAATTATTAATACAAGTAAAAATCTCATTAAATCTCAGATGAACTAAATGCAATAAAACACCGACTTCACTTGTTAAATTTGTTCTAAGCCTCACTAAACCTACAACGCTTTAAAAAAACACAGACTTTTTTCGCATTAAGGGCAATATGGGTAGAGTCAAGTAAAGTTACAGAGAAATGAACTAATGGAATAAGTGCAAGAGCAATAAAAGATAATCGATCATCTTCAATTAAAGCTGAGAACTAGAGAAGTAGAACTCGAGGCGAGGATTGATAGACTGCAAAGAGAGAATTCAGCTTTGAAAAATGAAATTGCTAAATGGGGAAAGAAAAAATATGCTTAATCAAAAATTGAAATGGAAACATGTTTGTAAAAACCCCCTACATTGATAACAGAGAACTATGCCGCTTATAAAATAGACCTATTTAAGAAAGAAGATATGCAATTTCTCAATTAAGAATTTCATGGAAAGTATCCAAATGTTGTAATAGCTGACTTACCATTTGCAGATACAATGCTTAAACTCCCTTATTTAGTGAAGTCTGATAAAGAACTTATGACACTTGAGATTGAACAAGTCCAGAAAGAAGGATTACTTTGCTTTTGGGTGACCAATAAAAAATTAGAATTTGGTCTTGAGTTTTTTAAAACTCATAGATACACTTATGTGAGCATGATAGTTTGGGAAAAAGTTGATGACAATGGGAATTTCACTGGAGGGCCTGGATACTATTTTGATCACCAACATGAAATTTGTTTAATAGGCAAAAAAGGCAGAAACATATTTGATAATGTTCTTCACACTTACCCAAATATTATCAAGGCCAAGAGAAGAGAGGCATCAAGAAAACCAGATTAGCTTTATCATATTATTAAAGCAATAATGCCAAGTGCAAAAATTATTGAATTATTTGCAAGAGACCACAACATTATTGAAGGAGCCATAGCTGTAGGAAACCAAATTAGTGATACCAAACTGAGAAATTTAGACATTGGGGATATAGTTTGAAACTAAATTAACATTAATTAAATTAAAAATAAAATGCTTAATTTCCTTTAATTATCTGAATTATTAATTATTTAAACAAATACTCTTCGTTTTATACTTATTAATTAAATTTTATTTAACTATTTTTCAGTATTCTATATTGCTTTTCATTAGAAGACTATGTTTAGATTGACTTTGTAATTTTACTTAAATTATTCTATAATGAATTTCCACAAATATTTTAATAGTCTCACGATCAAAACAATAACATAAACCCAGATTTTTTTAGTTTGGCACTAGGGTGGCTCTTGGTGCCCTTTTCACAAAATCAAAAGGGTTTTGAAAGATAGTACGAGGGGTTTTGTGGTTTATTAATTATATGATTAAATATACTTTGTATTTGTGATTGCTATTTTTATTATTTTTATATCTTTCAAATTCTTTGAAAATTCAAGTATTTGAGAGATTAGGTAAGAGCATTGTTAAAAGCTCCAGGTACCCATTAAGTGTTTATTTTTTGTATTTCTTCTCCTATCATTTTTAGTGATGATTTTTTATTGAATGAGGAATCTTGAATATTAACTTGCTTTTTAACAACTGAAAAAAACTTTTCAATTGGAGCCATTTCAAAATGATAAGGACCCAAATAGAGTATATTTAATTAAAGTAGTCTTATTTTTCTTAAAAGTTGCTAACTTCGATGATATGTGGCATTATCAAGCATGAAAACCACTTTAGTTCTCCAATTTGGTATAGTACTGTCAAGATTTTTACAAATATTAAGTAGAAAGTAGAAAATACTCTAAGTGTTAGTTCTCCCAATGTTAAGTTAATAGTAAACGTCTCCATTTGTAGATATTCCAGCTATCAAATATACGCTGTATACCCTTTTTAATTAGTCTGAATAAGTTTTTACTCCTACAAGACCCCAAGATTTATAGGAAACTTCATTTGCTTAAATGCTACTTTCATCTATATTTATTATTAGTTTTCCATCATAAAGGTATTCAATAAATTTTCTAGCAGCAAAATGTCTGGCTAAATACACTACTAATTTTTTGTTCTTATATCCAGACTGTAAAGTTTCTTATAAGAAAACAACTTATTTTACTTTATGGTTTTTCGAATTTGGCTTTATGAAACCCTTATTCCCAATTTTTAAAAAATTAATTCTTTTATAATCTTAACTGACTTTAATAAAGTTGTTTTTCTTAGTTCTTCTCTAATAAAATTGCAAACATACTCTTATGTCTTAGTTTAATTTTTATTCTTAAGTTTTAACTCTCAAAAAATGGGTCGGCTTATTGTTTTATTATATTATCCAATTGATATCAGCTTATTTCAAATCGTTTAAGTATTTATACTTTAGTGCAGTTACCTTCTTTCAATAAACTAATTATCCTTTAGGCTTATAAGGAATTTATTTCAGTTTACTTATTAGCTAAATTTATTTATTTTCTCTTGAATTGTGTCGAAATTAGTTCTTTGTTATTATTTTTACTTTAGAATCTTTTTGAGTCATCATCAGAACTTTTACTGAAAATATTTTGCTCTAAAAATTATTTGGCTTCAAGATATAGCTCAACTTAATCAACACCTGTAAATTGTTAAGTTTTCTGAAATTACATATGGCAAGCTAATGCTTTTGTAAAGCATACTCTAACTTCCTCTTAAAAATTTATTTATTCATAATTTGCTCGAGCTATTAAAGACTATGCTTCATTTCTAGAGTCGAAAATAATAAACTTTTGGCAGTCTAAAGTTATTTTTAGCAACACTATATTTTCTAGTTCTTATAAAGTTTAATTTGAGACTTCAAAAACTCTTAAGCAAATTTATTCATGAGGCAACTTTATTAATTGTGTTGTTTGAAAAGTAAACTTTCGTCTTTATCAGAATTTTCTTCAACTTTTTATTTATTTTTTTCAGAGTCTTTTAATTCTTCTTCAGATGAATATTAGTAGTCGCTACAATAGTATTATCTTATGTCTTTCTGAATTAGTGTTCTTTCATAAAATTTTTTAAATAGTTATTGTAAGGTTAATTCTGACTCTAGTGGAATTATTCTTTTATAAAGAATTTACTCTCTTCTAGAGTTTATTAATTTTTTTACTATTTAAAATTTTAGTTTAAACTAATTTATAATATATTTTTACTAAAATTATTCCCTCTTTTACTATTTTAAGTAACAATTTTCTAAAATACTGTTAGAAATGGAAAGCAATTTACAACAAGTTAATATCCATTAATTAATAGAGAAAATAGGAAGCAATAAAGAATTATACGATTTCTTAACTCAAGAATGCGCATCTTATTTGCCAAAATTAAATTGCATGAATTTGTTCTTCTTCAGGGATATTATTGATGGAAAGAAAGAGGTAAGATTATTTAAGTTTATAGTTTAGTACTTAAAACGGAATAATGTAGTGCTTTCAGCAGTTCCTTAGATTGAAGGTTTAACTTCAGATGATTTTTAGCATTCACAGAAGGAAGACCTGAATTACTTAAATATTTGCCAAGTCAATGCGATTGGCTCCATCTGATAAACGATGGATATGTGACGTTTTATTATCTCTTGATTAGGATGGGGTGCTTCAAATGATTTAGGATGCGAAACTAAAAAGACGAGAAATACTGGACTAATCATAGAACATGATAGTCCATATGAAGCCCGTGTTTGCAAATGCACTCTAAAATAGTCTTAATTTTAGTGGTATGTACAAGTTCTTATCAGTTTATTTATAGTGTAAAGGGGAGGTCTGCCTATCTCATGAAACAAAGTGCCAAACGAAAATCAAGACATTAAAAAGATGAAGAAATGAAGGGCAATAATATTTAAGAATAGCCATCGAAGAGAAAATACCTAGATGAAAATAAAAGAATAAAGGATGAAGTCAATTAAATGAAAGGCGAAATAGGTGACTTGATAAATTACAAAAATTTTGTCATGCAACTTCATGACTAAGGGATTATAGATGGTGAAGGCAAACCTTAAAACTTAGAAGGTTCATCGCAGAACAATAATTTTATGTTTTGAATTAGTTAAGTTATCTTAATTTGGTTCACAAATTTTAACATTAACACTAAAAGTCTAATAAACTCTAGTATAAAAATTAAAGCTTTTATATCATTTGCTCGATTAAGTTTATATATACTTGAAATATAACAAACTTTCTATCTCAAGTATAATTGTTAAGTTTATAATGCATAAAAAAATAATTAGTGCAGTTTAAAATAAGCAAATAATGTTATTGACAACTTAATGCTTTTAAAAACTAACATTTTGAGATCTAATAGTGAAAGGAATAGGTTTGAAGTTACCTAAATAAAATATCTAAACAATTTATTCAAGTATCTCATATTTCAAGTTTGTAAACCTAAATAATTGTAATACATGAATAGGGTCGTTTATATTGTATTTATTATTAATATAGTAAAAGGACTTGTTTTATTGTCTTTATCAGAGAGTTTAAAGAATTTGTTTAAATTATAAGTATTTTAAATAATTAATTTAATAATATAAGAGTTTGTTATACTTTGTTATACTTTGTTATAGTTGTTATAGTTTGTTAGACTTTTAATTATCTTTAATAGACTATTTTTAGTAACAAGTTAAAAAATAGTAGTTCGAATAATAACACAACAAGCTATAAATGGATTGAATGAAAAACATTCTAGATTTTAATTGTACAAGTTCAAGAATAGACTACTAATTATAATAGTACCTTAAATTAGCAACCAGGTCTGCTATTTAAGCAAGTCTAGATATAAACTTTTATCAATAAAGAATGAGTAGAAAATAAAGCACAAAAAAACTTAAAAAGCCAAAACCCCTTAAACTAAAATTTCTGATTAAGAACTTTCAGACTACACTGCTGAATTTTTTTATGATGATCAACTTAAGGATTAAATAAGAGGAATAGAGGACTACGATTATGAAGTATTTAAAACAGTAAGGCATACTAGGAAAGAAAACTTATAAAGATGTAAAAGTTCAATTGCAAAAGCGATTTTACAAGGATGAATTATAACATCATCGAAACTGGCTAATAACAACTTTAAACTCCAGAAAAAGCGATAGTAAATGATCAACCCCTGGGAAATAAGTTGCTCAAAATAACTCTAAAATTAACAAGATTAGAAAGTGAGCTAAATGATTTAACCAATACCCATTACGATAAGAAGTGATTAAGAAAGTAATAATTCAGATGAACTACCACAAAGTGAATAAAAATTTCACTCTGGCTTATAATCATTAAATTCATAATAGCTTAAAACAGACACTGAAGAATTTCAAACAAAGTCCGATACAACTTTTCCTGAATTAAATTAACTAGAGGAAATCGCAAATTACTAGTTTCAAGGATTAACTTAATAAGCTTTGAATGACATGAGAGAGAAGCTGATAGCTCAAATGCCAGAGATGTTATAAGATTAACTTAATGGAATGCACGACTAAAAACTCTAACATAACAATGAATAATTAGCAAAACTTCAGGAAAAAGTGGATGGGATGGATATTCAAATGATATAAAAATTGATAATAGAAGGAAAGGACGAAATTTAAAATGCGTTTTAGGTGCTTGTTAAGGATATTAAAGACTTATCTCCGACTATCGGAATTGCTACATAAGAGTCCTTAGCAAACTAAGTTAAAAGGTTCACATAACTTTATCAAAGCTTGAAGCAACTAATAGAGGAAAATTAAAACTAACTCAAACTTTTAAGTGAGTAATAAAAGATATTTGAGGCTCAAATGTCTAACCAATAAAAAGAATACTAAGAAAAATAAAAAGTCTAGCCATTAAATTCCAAAAACATTTTGGATTAAGTAAATTCTATTTGTGCTGACCTTGCAAAAAAGTTTAATAGCAATTTTGATATTTAAAACAACACCATTAAGGAACTTAAAAACAGAGTAACCTGTATTGAAAAAACAGAATAAAAAAAGAGTATGGACTAAATTAATACTTTTAGCAATTAAAATGGCATGTCATAATAGTTAAATCAAACTTAAACTATGTAAAGTATCAACGATCTCTAATAAATCACAGAATCTGAATTAAACAAAACAATTTAAAGATTTAACTCTTAAAGCAACTCTGTCAAATTCGTGTCTATCGATGGGAAGTAATTCATGTTTGACAATATAGGGAAGAAATTTATTTCAATATAAGAAAATAACTATTTATGATTTAAACAATATAGGTATAACTTATTTACTCCATTTAATTACTTTACTTAATGATCTTCATGAGCATCCATGTTATCCAAGTTATGGGGTTTTGGGGTTTTGGGGTTTATGTAAATATTTTGTGTCGATAAAAATATTGTGTGATGTTCAAAACTAAATAATAAAATTTGGATATTTATTATAATTATTATTCACAAATTCTTACTCTTCCTTAGTAGCTAAACTAAGATTTACAAAATATAATTCATAAAATGGGAAAATAGTTGTTTAATACCCCATAGTATTAAGTACATATTTTCTCCCTAAGAAATAATAAAAAATAATAATAGCTTTAATTTTTTAAAAAATGATTTACATTTATTTAAATTATTATTTTTTATTATTTAATCACAAATTACTAATAAAAATTTTGTTTACTGGAAAAAGTTTAGTGTTATCTAATACTTTTTAATTTCTTTAAAAAATAGAAATACTTGCATTGTATTGAATAGATAGCTTAACAATTTTATTAAAAAATGTAAAAAACTATAACTTTAATTAAGTACTATCAATAAATTGATAATTATATTATAAACACCTGTAAAAATTAATTAATAATTATTTACTTACTAAGCTTTTTTTCAGGGAAAATTGAAGTAATTATTATATTGAGTTAGTAAAAACATTTTGCAATTTTATAATTGAGAATTTAACTTTATTTGAATATTTTATTATTATTATAAGTTGATTAGTATAAAGAAATGATAATTGAGATTTAAAATTATATGTTTCTAATATTTTAATTGCCAAAAAATACTATATTTAATGATGGGGCAGGAAACTTTCCCCCAAGTTACATTATGATTAAAAATAGTGAAGAATATAATTATTTTATATTAATGGATATTTTTCTAAATTATAGTCTAAATTCATAAAATAATGGTATAAAAGATTGTAAAAACTAGTGAAAAAGAAAATTAAATAAACCAACTATTTCTATGAGATTTATATAAAATTTAATTAGATACATTTGATAATTTATGCTCTAATGATCATTATGGTATGAATGACATATACAAATATTTCTTAGTTCCTTCTTGTGACAAATCTCCATTTGATGCAGTTCCAATGCTTCGCTTCATAGATTGATGAGTATCATTCAAAACCCCAAAATCCCTTAATGAGGTTTATAAGTGCTTTGATTTGTAGGGAATTTGTTAGGGGTTGGGGTTATTAATAGGTTTTAATATGAAATTTATAGTAAATGTATTTAATTTAATCACTCATAATATGCACTTTTGGATCATGTGGTAGAGGCCTGAAGTTTATCTTACTTAACCACAACTCTATTTGCTCTATTGATATGTCTGATCTTGAGTTTTGTTTTATTATTATTGACTCTGCCATTTGTTTCATTGATTGAGATACTCTTGTTTTGTCAATAAATTGCTTTATTCTTTGTTTCGCATCCTTCTCGCACCTTGTAGAATAGTATTCATTGCGCGGCATATCGCACTCTATGATTATTGCTGCCATAGCCCACACATCCCATTGAAAGTCACCATCTCTCCAGTCTTCTCTTTCTGGATAATAGCCTGGAGTTCCCATAACACTTCCAAGCCTTGATACTTCCACTCTTAATGATCTGTTGAAATCAATAATTGTTACTGTCACGGGTGAAAAGTTCAACATTATATTCTCAGGCTTGAGATCCCTGTGAACAAAGCCTAACTTATGAAGTTCTTTGACACCTTGAATAGCTTAGGTTGCTATTAATGCAAGCTATCTATGATTTCTTTGATCATATATGAAATCTCTGAGTGTCATTTCAAAGAGTGGTAGTCTGAAAGCCACATGATCTTTGGCTAGGAGAACAGCATCTAGCTTTATTAAGTATTTGCACTCTTTAAACTTAGCCTGAGTGAGTACTTAATACTCATTAGTAAACTCCATTTAATATTTATCATCACTAAGGAGATAGTTGAAAGGATATACCTTGTAAGCATACTGATGATCCTTAATAACTTTCTTGTCATAGGAGTCCTCTAGAATTAGGTAGCTTTAGAGAGAAGTATCTAAATCAATCTATGCTAGTACTGGAATTTTCTTGTATTATATTTTAATCATGATTTTAGTGACCTCTGATGCTAAGAGGTTGCGTGCAATCCTCACATACTCTGATTCGCTTGCTTGTTAAAGCTCAGCAGCTTAAAGAGGTTCCCTTGCTTTTCTTTTGTTGAGCAACTTCAGTTGAGTGTCTTAATCTTCAACTTCTATCTCTTTCTTGTGGGCTTTTAAAAGATGCTTCTTTAAATCTCTTGTATGAGAGTACTGCTTATGGCGCTCAAAGCAATCATACTTTCCATCAACTTTGTCATGCTTTAAGTAAACAGTAGGCTTAGCTTCCTTATTGACCTTCATATGCCTGTACCAGCTAGATTTATGAGTGAAGTCTCTTTCACACTTCTCACAAAAGTATACTTCAACTTCCTCTGCTTACATAGAAACTTCATTTCTAACTTTCTCCTCCTCTCTGTCTCCGACACTTGTTTGCCATTAATTTTCTATTATTAATTAATTTCTATTTTAATAACAGAGACCTCAAGTGATAGCTCTGGTTGTTCTTTAAGTGAGTTCATCTCACAGCTATCACACTTTTTATTGCTGCCAAAGGTAAGTCTCATTTAGTTTGATGGAAGTGCTGTTGTTTTTCTTAAAATGTTAGCGCTCATATTTAAATTTGAATTTAAAATTATAAAACTGCCTCTATAACTGAGAGCTTATATGAGAGCTTTGCAAGTCTACAAGTTTCAAGGGAGGTTCTTGGATTACTAGAGAAGAAATATGAGTGTTAAGAGACTATCCAGCTCTAAATATGGGTGAGGAAGTAACCATTTTTACTTTCAATAATAAGTTGATTATAGTACGTACCGATTTAGGAGGTGCACCTAATTAAGTACGTACTGCTTTAGGAGGTATTTTGTGATTTTATGATTAAAATTAGGGTGCTCCTAATTAAGTACTAGCTTTAATTAATGCTCCTAATAAAGTACTAGCATTTTAGGAGCTGCTCCTAATTAAGTACGTACCAATTTAAATTTAAAAATATGGAACTATAACAGTAGAAATTGATATCAATCTCTAAAGTTTGAAACCAGTTCTCAAAACTTTCTCCATATCCTTCTTAGAGGTTGACCTCCTATAGGATGCCCATATTTAATAGTAAGTTTTTCAGAGGTAAATAATTGAAATCAATAAACTTAAATTTGAATATCATTTCTAAGATCTGTAAACAAGATGGAGTCAATGAATGATGCAATGAAAAGAGTGCAAGCACAAGAATTGATTCAAAGATTTAGAAGCAAGGAGGATTTGCACCGCTACCTGGTGCAGCAAGGTAATGAACTTATAGTAACTCATTTTGATTATATAGTTGGTTTGTTCTTGCCAACGATGGAAGGTACCAAAATTTCATTTCTAAGGGCGATACTCTGCGAAGAGAAGAAAGCATTGAAAACTTAAGATGTAAAGTTTGCAGAGATTCCAAACTTTCCAGAGATTTCAGTGACTAACTTATATGATGATGCTATGAACGACCCAGAGGTTTCGCAGTACCTTCCCACTAAGAAGCAGTTGTCAAACAAACTACCTGAAAGAAACTATTTCTTTGGCATACTTGCAACAATTAAAGGTGATTACTTGAAAGAAATTATTCAAGAATCTCATAAGAAGAGGTATAGCATCTCATCAGAAGATAAGGAAAAGCAAGGGATCTAGATAAGTGAGAGCTGGCTATCAGAGCTGCAGAAGCACCCTTATATTTCTAGTAAGATTTGTAGCTTAACTCTTTAGAAAAATTTGGAACTGGCATCATCTTGATGAAGGAATAGAGCAAGCTTCACAGAGAGCGAATGTCACAGACAAAGTATGAAGTTAGCAAGAGACTCTATTCAAATATATAGCCTCCAGAGTAAATGAACATAGATGCTGGAGCTGGCAGCAAGAGAAGAAACTTAGGAGGAGGGAAGCAAGAAGTAGAAGAAAAGAAAGAGAAGCCAGCTCCCTCTTAAGATTTTTAAATGTGACTTATATATTCATTAACTTAACTACACAACTTATTTATATACATTCACTCTCCCTTCTTTAGCACACTTTTAAGCCAATAAATTATCTTCTCTCTTCGCTGAGCTTTTAATAAAGTCTACTGTATCGATAGGTAGGTCATGCATCAAGTGGTAGAGCAGCAGTTTCTTGTAATGGCCTTTTAATATACCCCAATAGAACTCAATTCCATTAAACTGTGGACTGTAAGGTACGTTGAACACTGGCGTTATTCTAAGTTGTTCATAACTCTTCCTTGTTTCTTTAGTCTTATGAACAGAGAGATTATCAACAAACAGTATAATCTCTTATTCAGGGTACTTCTCCCTCAGCTGTTCTAAGAACTTAATATACTGCTCTGTCTTAATAGAGCGAGGATGAATAAGATAAGTTTCTAAACCAGCATCTTCGCTAATACCTCCAAGAATTGCCATTGTTTATACCTTGACTTTCTAGTCATATACTTCTATGTTGCTATGTCTCTTATACCAAGACTTCTAGATGAAAGTGTTGAATGTAAACACAAGCCTCGTCAGCATGAATAACCTTAATATTATTCTATTAGGCTCTCTGCATTTAATTATAAATATAATTTAAGTTGTTGTTGTAAAATGGCAGAGTGAAATCAATTACTCTCTTGATACGATTAACACCTTTGTAAGAGATACCATTTCGTTTATAGATGTTGGCTATAGACTAAGCAGAGATCTTCAACTCAGGGAACTGGCGGTGAAACATAGTAGCTCGGTGGTCGAGAGAGAAGTGAGCCCAATACTTCAAAGTTTTTTCATTAATAAGATAGTCAATATGCTTCTATTGAAACTTTGACTTCCTCTAAGGCATAGAATTCAGCTATTATTGCTTAAGTTATACTGCTATAAGGCAGTGGGAGCGAACAGTTGAAGGACTTCGCTTTAAGAGCAGTGCAATTGACTTATAATTAAGTACTGGTTTGACTTACTCACTGTATATATCACATCCAAATCGCAGTTTAAACACTAAATCTATATACTCCTCATCATAAATAGACCCCAAAAGCTTGCTATTTTTGTCTCGCATTTAATTAATAACTCCAACCCCTAACGAATTCCCTACAAATCAAAGCACTTATAAACCTCATTAAGGGGTTTTGGGGTTTTGATTCTAGCCCATACCTATTTTACTCTCCAAATGTTGACCCTAGTTGAAACCTCTATAGTACTACTCATTTATTTGATTGTTACTTCCTTCACGCCTAGTAATGCCTCACTTTTTGATGATTTCATGTAATTTCTATGAAAGAGGTGTGTTCATTTGGTGGGTAGGCAGAGATGTCTGTTAATTATCTTGAACAGATAATTTTTTGACCCATAGAATCTCTATATCTATTGTAGGCTGCTTGGTAGACCATCTTGTTGTATTCATCGAGAGCTTCTTGAGGCATCTTAACTGGGAATGCTCATATAGTCTAGTTTTGTGTTCTAACTTCGTCAAGTTCAATCTTGGCAGCTGGTCTAGGCATGAGCGCTTCTACATTTTGGAGTTTCAATATTGCAATCTAAATAAAGTGTTAATCTCATCGTGGAGGCCAACCAGGGCCTCTACTCGACGCAGCACAAGCTATTACACGACGGTGGAATATCCTACGTAGACATCTCCTCGAGGAGCCAAGATAATCGAGAATCATAGTTTCCCAAAATTTCATTGTAATTTCCCAAATAATGTTTACAATTATAGATCTCATCATTTCGGGAATGGAGAGAAAAGCATAACTGTTAGGCCTGAAAATCTTTTAAGGCTGCTGACCTATTCCTCTCCTGACTAAGTATTTCCCCCCTATGTTTTAGTGTAGGGTACTTTGAGTATTATCCTTCTATCTAAGGGGTTTCAATTTCAGTGCATTTTTTTTTCCGAATAAGATTTTAGGCGATCCTGAGGCAGCAATGGAGTTCCCACCTTCTCTGGTACTTTAGAATTCATTCATGACTTCTTCTTACCAAAAAGAATAGGCTCAGTTGCATTTAGATTTGAAGTTGATATGTGTTTAGTTAGCAATGAATACAAGAATTTCTATGACTACTACTCCTTCAATCCATGCTCTTATACTAGAAATCTCACCTTTAGTGAAATTGCTACAAAATGCTATTCTAATTTTAACACTGCGATAAGTGCTTCTTTTCTTCTCTATTACCAAACTTAAACAATTCAAAGAGCCCCAAGTACAGTAAGCATTGCTAAAGATGGTCATTTGATTGAAAATCTCCACGAAGGCATATGTGATCTTAAAAAGCCATACGATTTGATTTTTTTTAAAAATTATTGCATTAGGTGGTAAATTCGTCTAAGCCTCATCATTCTTCTTTCCATTTCTTGCTGCCTGTTAAAAGACAAGTAAAAGTGCCTTGATGGATGGCAACCGCACTTTAGATGCGCAGAAATACTACAGTAAACAAGTCGCTAGAGACAAGAAGGCCGTGATATAACAGTTTCCATTTATGGCTGAGATAATTATTAAATAAGGATTTTGTTAATTAACTAGTTATTATTATAGGTATTATTAATTAAGGATTCAATTTATAATATATAATAATTTTAAACTTAGCTATTAACTATAATTAATGTAATAAAGTACATTGGAGTGATTCAATTGAAGTATATTTTATTAATGACCCAAATATTTTAATTTAAGTTAAACAACTTTCTCATTTGAAAACAATATACTCTTTTATATATGTATATATGATCCTAATTAAGGTATAAAAAAAGATCAACTATTATTTTTGGCAAAAACAAAATATTAAGAATAAATTAAATTAATTAATTTAGTTTACTTGTTTGTTAACAGAGTTCGATTTTTACAAAATTTAATTAGTTTATATTTTTTATTAAAGATTATTAAATAAATTTTTATTAAACTAATGAGAAGAAATATAAATTATTAAATAGAAAAGAAAGAAACTCATGAGAATTATGTTAAAAATTCTGTTTATTTTATAAGAATTTATTAAAGTAAATTGATAAAATTTCAATTAACTTTATTGATTGACCAATAAAAACACGGTTTAAATGGGAATATACAGATATTAAAGTTGAAGAAAACTGAGGTTAAAAATTATAAGCATATTCATCTGGATTTTCTATATTTACAAGTGAGCTTGCATAATTTTTAAAGCTATAATTAAAAATTAAGTAATAGATTTTTTAATAAAACTTTAATACAATTAATTATAAAAGAAATAAAAATATTTAAGCAATTTCGCCTTTAATATTTAGTAAGTTTCGAAGTATTCATATTTTTCATTGACAAAATTAATATTGACGCCAATAATAATTCAAAAATATAAGATCACTAAATCTTTAACAAATTAATATGACATAAATAAAATTCATAGATGTTTAATTATTTCATAAATGAGATGAGAATAAAAATATTTATCATTTAAGGTTTAAAGAAAGTTAAAATAAATAGTTACTAAAATATGAAATTAATTATTTATGAAAATGATGAAACTTTTTAAATGATTAAAATTACTTGGACAAACCAATTTAAATATATATCCTTTTTATTTATATTTGTTATTAATGCATTCTAGAAAACATTTTAGCAAACTAATAAAGAGTAAGAGGCAATTCCATTCTTAATTAGAAAATACTTGATAGATTTGCATTTTCAAACTAGTTATGAAGATTAAATAAAAGTGAATAGTTCAAACATGATGATTACAAGGTGAAATTTTGAAGAACATTCTTAATTAAGAATAGCTATTATAGTTTTATTGAAAGTTATCGAAATATTAATTATGAAAGTGTAGATACTGATAATGTATTGATCTGATGAACTTACTCAATCAAAGATTATGAATAATATAAAGTAGCTCATTGAGATGTTTAAGAAAATCTAATGAATTGATGAGATTTTAGGTTGTAATTAAATAACTACATATAGCTAATAAAGAGCATAAAAATTAGAAAATATTATCCTCTTTCTAGTAAATATTTACATCAACTTGAGTAAATATACCAAGATTTGGGAAATGGCAAAATAAGTTGTCTTACTTCTAAAATTATTATTTAAATGCTATAAGCTCACTAACTAAAAATTAATTGATATCTGAAGCATCATTTTGATTATTGTAACTTTTCTATATATGTTTTAAATAATTTGTAACTTTTACATTTCTTTCTTATCTATCTTTTTTACAGTGTAAGTTACACATTAATATATATATAGAAAGCTTTGAAAATATTATAGTGCTTGATATAGAAAAAATAAAATCCTACAAATTTAGTACTTTAAGAAATATAATATTTTTAAATATTCTAATACTTAATTTTAATAGTATCTAAGGCCTTCTAATTAATCATCCAATAAACCTGATTCATTTTTTTCATTTAAAAGAAAATAAAAAGCAACACAAAATTAATAAAAAGATGTTTAATGTTTAAGAAAATTAAAAAACTTTTTAAATTAAAATAATTATGAAAATATTAAGTTATGAATTTATCAAAATATTAAGAAAATATGATTAAAATAATAAATGTTCGAGTTTATTATAAATTTAAAATAAAGTTTGAGATATGTTTATGTGAATGAGTATCTGATATCCTTATTAAATTCTAATTTCTAACTCTATCTAATTTATTCTTATAAATTGATTATATTTATATTTTATGAGTCCACAAATAATCATTGCTTCTTTATAACAAGACATATCATGAATAAGAGTTATTTTTTTATAAATTAGTGGTATTATTTAATAAATTAGTGTTTTTGTTTTATAAAAAGTTAATACTAAATAATTTGGGGTTCAATATAAACTCTTGTTAACTCTTTCTTATTTGCTTGAGAATCTTTAAAAAACTTCTTAGTTTATTTGAATATAGTATAGGTTGTAGTTACTCCATGCATTAATGAACTTATCAGTAAAATAACTGAAATAAATTAATCTAATCATTCAAATACAATTTTCATGAATGAACTAGTTAATTTATTTATATTTCTTTTATTGTAGAAAATTATGCTATAAAAATTATATATAAAAGCCATAACCAACATTTGTCTGTAATTCATAATAAAAATAGCATCTATTAAATATGCTATGGCATGAATACTTTAATATATACTTTCCTGAAGCAGAAATTGTTTCATAATTACTTATATCATTGATTGAATTTAATTCTAAAAATATATAGTTCATATAATTCTTTTTAATTTATATATAACTCTTGAATTATGAGTTAATTAATTGATATATCATAACATAAAATATTGAGTAATGCTCCTTGTCTAATTAATCAAACAATACAAATTACTTATAACAATTTTGAAACCTAAATGATCTATACTATATGATTATCATCTTTATAAAGAATAATCTTACTTATAAAGATCCACTAATTCAATAGAGTTCGCTTAAGTGTAGTATCAAGGCGATGGCAGAAATAAATCAAGAGAAGTGTATCGCATTTGTTTTGATAAAGGAGTTATTATCTCTTTTTCAAGTAATAAAATAAAATTGGAATTTACTGATGCTAAAATTTGAAAATAATAATAATCCCTTACCATCCAAGAAAAATTCTAGCAAGAAGTTATATGCTTACTTTTCTTAAAGAAAGGTGTTAAGTTTGAATTCAGATGTTAAAATGTTATACAAAATGTGTTTAAAATATTGAAGAAGAATAATAATAATAATAATTAAACATCTATATTATTATAAATAGAAAAGAATTATCTATTTCTCTTTAAAATAAGAAATTCTATTTAAAAAGATGAAACTTATGTTTAAATTCATGAAAGAATAAATAAAAATAAGAAATGAATAATAATAAAAGCTGAATGCCACTTAATCGTTACAATTAATTGATACATTTTTAATCAGCCTTTTACAATTTTACAATGAAAAAAATAATATATAAAACCGAATCGAGCTTGGACATTATTAAATTTATGAATAATATAAGGGAATAGTACTATAAATTTCCCAAAAATGAATTATTCATAATAAAATTGTTAATAAAACCTCATAATTCTTTTAAGAATGGAAATAAGGCGTTAAGAATAAACAGATTAATTTTAATTGCTAAAAGAGAAAGAATTAAAATAATATAAAGATTAAAGATTATTAACTGATCAGGAATTAAAATTGATTCCAGCAATATTAAAAACATTAGCAGGATCATTAAACTTTAAAACGAAAACCATCTCTGCCAATGAAAATTAATTTTTGGACATCTCTAAAATTATTGTCCAATAAGATAACAATATTCCATCAATCAACCACTTGTAAGTTTTCTTCATTATTTTCTTCATTTTAATTTAATATTACCCTTCTTTTCATTTCTTAATAGAACCATGGGGTTTTTTTTATATGAAATATCTATAAAATTGATCATTTGTTCGATGATTATAAAATATCTTTTTATCATATGATATTTTAAAATATTAGATTATTTGTGTTACTTAAAATTCATTAGAATAATACTTTTAATTTAACATTTAATATAATTAATGAAAAGCAAAGAAAAACGAATCCAACTATCCACAAGAAATTTTGGAAATTATTAAATTTCAATTTTTGAACATTTAATCTCAGCAAGAGGATCAATATTTAGTTAAATTTAAGGTAAATGATCGCCTCATGTTTATAATATGCTTTTTTTTATTATTTACATACAAATATGTATAAATATGTAATTATTTCAAGTTAAAATTACAGGAATTTAATGTAAGATATGTTAATACCATTTAAGTAACCTTAAAACTAAAATGTACTCATATAAAGTTTTATATGCCGTTTACTAGAATAATTTATAATAATTTAATTATTGTTTCGCAGAAAATTTAGTTAGTAGAGTTTAATAGTTGTTTGGGCTAGTTGTCTGTTTATTGCTGACACAATCAACGAATATTTGAGGAAGACTATCTAACTTTATTCAATTTGAAGCAAATCTATTAAATTTTTATAAAAAATTCAATCGAAAAGCAGAATTATGATACAAACTTTGATATATTTACTTTTTTCTTATAATTTTAATGCAATATCTAATTGATTTCCTTTTAGAAGACAATAATCAATTGCATTTTATAATGATTAACTAAACAATAGAAAAGCTTCTTTTCACACAAATCTAAAAGTATTTTAACGCATATAATTATAATCAATTTTGTTTAAAATTGATTATAATTTAGGTACATAATATGAATAGACTTTTAGACTGTCTATTGATTTAGTCTAAGTTATTCATATAGACTAGGATCATTTTAATGGTTTTTTAATTGTCATTATTATTAATAAAATCATCAACTTTCTCGGCAGCTTTACCTTTCTGCTTTCCTACCATCTTTAGCTTTGGGATTATTGTCAAGAAAGTATTGAAGAATACCAACTTAAATATTATTATGGTGAGTAGCTATAGTAACCAATATTATAAATAAAATATGTGAGCATGTAGTTAAGTTGAATTCCTTTTTAATAATAAGATCATGAAGCTTTATCCACTAACTTAGTTCTTTTACCTATTTTGGTGACTCAACCCATTGCTTCTCAATTTTAGTATATTCATTAATCGTTATAGCTAAAGTAATGTTATTTAGTTTATATACAGTCTCATGAGAACCTTAAATAATAAATAATTATATTCTTTAATATTTTAAAGACATATACTGAGTATTTAACATTTAATTTAATGCATTAGAGTTGATAAACTTTGTTTCATAAGAAATTAATAATCTTTAAATTTGCTTGTTGGTATATATTGAATTGTCATTTTTCACATAATTCTTAGTTTTAATAATTCAGATCAATTTATTAATTGTTTCCAATTAAATTTCAATAAATATCAAATAAACTATCAATAAATGTATTAATTTTTCAAGTCTGATAAAAATAAAATCAATTATTGGAAGCATTTAATTTGTAAATTAGAGTACTTAAGACCATTTTAAAAATAAATTTTTACCATAAGTACTAACTTTGGCTTGACAGATTTCAAGGAATACGGAGCTTATATCTAGATTCAATCACAAATTGTGTAATAAAGTTTGAAATTCATTATATTAATCAATTTAAATTATGGTGAGGAAGTTTACTGCACTGTTTTTTATTAAACATATCTTATTTTATAATACAATAATAATAAAAATAATAAAATATCTTATAAAGTTTGTGTGGCATTTATTGTTAAATAGATATTATAAATTATAATTTAAAAAGCTGTCTAATATCTTAAAATCTGGAAAATCAATGAATTAAAAAATAGAAATCGAATACATTATTAGATTTTTAATGACCAGATTAATTATGTGTACGTAAAAAAAATGAAGTATAAAAGATTATTAAAAAAAATGTGAAAAGTTTAATGTTAGTATATGCAATGAAATTAAAAACAAAAATATTTTAAATTCAATTATCTGTATATTAAACATTTATGAAATAGTTGGAAATTATAAATTTAAATAATAATAAAGGATAAATTAATTTCATGAGATAATCTGAAGAATACTTTAGCTTTGCCAGTTGTTACTCCAATATTCTCGACCTCAGATATAAAATATGATTCATAGCACCATTGTTTACAATTAAAAGGCCAAGAAGTCTAATGCTTAGAGATTTCGAGGAAACTGGATTGTATCATTATTATTAGGTATTTAATGCTAATTTACTCGTAGTCTCAGCTATATGAAGCATTAAAATTATTTCTTTTAATTGAAAATAATTTAAGGATAACTATACAAATGCAAACATAATATTTCCAGATGCTAAAAAAGGAATAAATTTTGTTATTGATGCTATAGAAAGTCATATGATCGTAATCATATATTACAAACCATAAATGCTATAATGTAGGCATGCGATATCGATGCAAAACGATATTGCAGAAGATCAGAAATACTATTATGAATCAATGATCTTTTTACTATTTTGCAGACCAAATTAGGGTGATGAGTTAAAGTGGCAAAGAATAATTGGCAAATCATTTAAAAAGAATTACAAAAATAAAAGTTATATTTTTTTCGATATTTTCATGAGATTTGCTTCATCTGATTTATCAATTCTTAAAAGTTGTTAATTAGCTAAAGAAATTTCTTTGACCAGTTTCACAAATGCAAGGGTTATCGTTGTTCCAGAGCTAGCACAATTTTAGTTTTTCAAACTAATAAATAATCCTGCATCTTGCTTTCCCCTAAATTTTGAGTAAGAAAAAAATTCAAGATGGCAAAAGAATGTTTTTTAAGAATTAGCAACTATCATAAAACTAAATTAATTTTTTTGCAATTTTTGCTGATTATGAAACATAAGGGAATGCCTT
Source organism: Oxytricha trifallax (assembly GCA_000711775.1). Classification (NCBI taxonomy): domain Eukaryota; phylum Ciliophora; class Spirotrichea; order Sporadotrichida; family Oxytrichidae; genus Oxytricha; species Oxytricha trifallax. Next base: position 47,428 of record ARYC01000921.1, on the reverse strand, counting down.
CTGAAAATTTTAATTTTTTATACAAATTCTCACTTTTTACAATTAGAAATCGCAATTTATCAATTAGTGAGACATTATTATAAAAAATGCATCATCTTAAAAAGCATCTTTTATAAAACTTGCCATACATTTATTTACAATTTTGTGTTATAAATCTTTATTTTTATATTGAATATATTTCAGTATTACCTTGAAATTTATATTTTATTTTTTAAAAAATAAATATTTTTGTTTTTTATTTTCATTTATATAAAAGAATATAAAAAAAGAGAGAATGATTATTAAATAAAAATCTTGTTAAATATAGATTTACCTTTAATAAACCTAGCACTTTAAGCCATCTTTAGTATTGAATTTAATCTTTTGCCTTTTTTATTATTTTAGTGACAATCACTCATTTAAAAATCAGTTAAAAACCTTATAATAAAAGAAGTAGGAGCTGACTCTATTTATCAAGAAAATTAAAATAGAAATGTATAAAGTGTGAAATATAAATAAATCTTTATATGTTGTGATGTCCAAGAAAAAATTATTTAATTTATGTTATATTAAAAGTAAAATTAATCACTTTTCTCAAATAAGTATAATTAAGCTTATAGCTTAAGATATTTTAATAATTAATAAATTATATTAAAAAATAATTACTTTACATATAAAATGTAATTTATCTCCTTCTTGATTCAGGATTCCTAATTTTCTTAATTGATTTATTCTAAGTCTTTAAAGATTTAATAATTTTCATTTAGCTTTATTAAGATTCCTGATTTTTCTATATGAGTAATTTATTATCCACAAATTACTATAACTAAGGATACTTTAGAACATTTATCTTAAGTGTTTTTAAATAGTAAAATCTATATAGAATTATACGAAAATGAATATGGAAAACAAGGAATCTAACAGTAAATGGGTAATATAGTATTTTTTTGATTAAAAATCAATTCACCAACATCATTTAAAGAATTACTCTATATTTTAATAGAAAAGTCATAGATAATGAATTAGAAATGATTATAATGATTAAGTTTTTTATACATTAGATTAATTATATATTATTAAGCTTCATCGCCAACATTTATAAAGTTGGCGATGCATCGCCAAGATTTGTAATGTTGGCGATGAAGCTAAAATATTATTATAATTCCCAAATAAAAACAATCAAAATTTTTAACTGCAATCTGAAAGAGTGAATATTACAATTTAGTAAACATCATAATTGTAATATATAAATTAAGAAATGGGGCACTAAATAATATTGAGATACCAGCTAGGTACTTAATGAACACTTATTATTCAATAAGCCTCTTATTAGTTATCTCTAATGCGTGAATACAACACTATGATGACTATATTTTCGTAAACATTGCACATGAAAATTCCATTGACTTGATAACAATTCCATAACAGTCTTAGTCTATTAAAAGGAAAAGGTATTGACAGAGAAGTGTAATATGGCAATTTACTCAGATTAACAAGAATCATTTTGCATATTTAAAATGTGGTCCACCAGCTCTTATACACGTGATAGTCATCTCGTGAACTCTTGGAAACTCCCTAAAACTTTAAGCCATTTTTGATTAGAGCAGAAATTGGTAACATGGTATTCAAGGCAGCTCTGATAGCGTTTTGTAAATTAAAAAGCAGATAAGCAGTTTCGCTTCTATTTTTAGATGCTACCGTAAGCTCAAAGACTGGTAAATAGATATATCAATGACCTTGAATTAATTATTCTACGGTAAAAGTGACCTTCAGAGCACATAAAATATTAAAGCTGTTACAATTACTTCAAAAGAGCAAAAATGAATACTGAAAAACTTTTAGAAAATAACAATAATATTAGCAAAAATACTAATTAATTTTTAATCAGTAATTGAACCACTCAGGAATGCTCAGCAGATCAAACAGAGAGTTGTCTATCTATTAAAGAGACCTAATTGTGTTAGTAAGTATCAGCCAAGGTACATCTACTACTGCTAAACTGAAATTATAAGGGAATTAAAGGAAAGCAGATGTAATCAAATAATCAACACAGATTTCATTAAGTTTCACTTATTATGCTTATCTCCAATAATTAAGAAATGTGCTATAATTTCTTGAAGTAGGCTACACAATTTTATACGTAAAAAACGAAAGATTCATTTTATATGCACAAGTCCTTCATCTGTTTCAGAACCCCAGCCTCATTGCAATTTTCATGCTGATTTAAATAAAGGAACAGGCATCTTCAAGGCTTCGATTCTATCAGACTCTTAGATTGCAACATTGAATTTACAATAAACTTAAAATCCATAGGGAGGTCCCAGCAAAAAAAGAAGCAAACATGATTAAAGTAAAATAAACATCTTAAGGAGTGGAATTGAGGTTGTATTCGTAAATTGTAACTGGTTGCACACTTATTTAGAATCGTATAGAGAATTCTGAAACTCCTCGAAGTAAAGCTAGCTGCCTCTCCCATAGATTATCCTACATGCTAAAAGCGATAATTATTACAAAATGAGATTATTCAGGTATTTATTATAAACTATACAATTCGCCTATATTTTGCTATTATTGATAAAATAGATAAAAATAGGAAATTTAAGAAATAGAAATACAATTGATAAGTATTAGTTATTAAAACTGGCACTAATTAGGAGTATTGATAATTCTAATTTGATTAAAAGTAAATGTAATTTAAATTATTATGACCAAATTTATTTATTAATTAATTAAATATATATAATTTTAGTGTGCAAGTGTGCAAAAGTATAATCAGGCAAAAAGGGGTAGATTATCTGCACACATCTTTAACATATATTTATATATAATAATTTAACTTATTAGAAATGGCTCACTTCTTTACTTTACCTTCTGCATCCGTGTCTCTCATGCTCATCTTGTTAGGACTAAGATCCCCAGCGTGCTTGTTATTTGAGTCCTCGCTCCATAGACTTTCATCCCAAGATCTCTCTAGTAGATAGTTTGCCAGCTGTACTGCATCAAATGGGAATGCCAGCTTACCCGACTTGCCCTCCACTCTCGGCGTGACTGTGATGCACCTCCTCTCGAAGCAATCCCTTTCCTCCGCCGTGATTCTGTTCCACGGGAGTTCATTAGTGGTAATGATGGTAAAGCAGCCTATGTACTTGACCTATGTCTCCCCGAATTTCACATCAACTGCGTAGCCCCTGCCCTCTAGTAGCTTCTTCATTGCCGGAACATTGTACTTTGAAAAAAATCTCTCTATGTTCATCTCATCGATCAGCAGTACTTAGGGTTCATTGTCAAGGTATTTTCCCTCAACATGAAAGTGGCTTTGCCCAAGGATCAACTCATCGCAGGTGAAAATCTATTCAATCATCTTGAGAATGGTACTCTTGCCGGTGTTGGCCGCTCCATAAAGCCAGACGCAATGAATCTTCTTATCCTCTCTCTTAAGTAGTACCTGATAAAGAGCCTCAATTATTTCGTAGTATCCGAGCTCCTTAAAACATCATCAGTCAGCTTCTTAGTCTCGGAAAATGCATGTTAGTGTTTCTTGACAAATTCTTCAAGTTGCTATCTCACCGAAATCTTCACTTTCTGAACAACTCCGAGATGATTCAATACCTTGTGCGCGTTGGTGAATTTCTGTTACTCTTGGCTAATCAAAGCGAGCGCATCGATGCCACTTAGGTTCTTATAGAGATACTGTTTGTACGTCATGGAACCGTTAGCAATCTTCTCGGCTAGGAATTCTTTTAGGTAGTATTTTGAAGATCTTTTTTACGGAATCTACCTAAGCTCTTCTAATGACTCTCTAGCCGATCTCTTCCCATACTCAAGTTACATCTCCTGAGCATTGCCGTGTATTAGTGTGAGCCCCTGATGCTAAGTGAAAAACTCCTATGGTGATTTGATGCCTAAATCCTTCATTTGGAGTCCCATCTTCTTGAAAAGCTCATATCCTCCTCTTTTCTTAGTTTTGAAATACTCCCTGTTAATACCAATGGTGTCTCTTGAAACTTTGATCTGAAAGTAAGTATTCTTGGTGGCCTTGTCGTCATATGCATTTACCTCGGTGATACTTGGCTAGTTGATTTGAATCTGCTGTTGCAACTGCTCGGCTACATCAACTTTAACCAGCCCGGTGATTTTCAGGAAGAACTCTAGTCTGTAATTGTATTTCTTTTTAGTCGACATTTTAGATTTCTCTATCGGGTCTCAGCTAAAGTACATTGAACTATCCATCAATTTAGACATTTAACTTATACGAATGCCATTTCTAATAAGTTTAATTATTATATTTAAATATATATTTAAGATGTGTGCAGATAATCTACCCCTTTTTGCCTGATTATACTTTTGCACAGTTGCACACTAATAAATATATATATTTAATTAATTAATAAATAAATTTGGTCATAATAATTTAAATCAATCTTAATCTTAATCAAATTAATTTCAGCAATAGTCCTAATATGTGCCAGTTGTAATTATATATAAGTAATTCATTTATTTGTATTTCTTAAATTTCCTATTTTTATCTATTTTATCAATAATAGAACAAGAGGAAGGTGTTGGTCATTGACCACTTGCAATAATACAATGATAAGTTTCACCTGAGCAAAGTTTTTGGCTTATATCAAGATGAATTTCAAAGAAATTGAGACTGCAATATCAGTTGACAGAAATATTAGTAATTGAGAAGTCGTAGATGAGCATACTATTTCCCTGTATAATAAATTAAAAATTACAATCGCACATTTTTTAAGAGTCGATCAATAAATATAGTTAATTTTCTCAGATTTATTAATCATATTTTATTTAAAAGTAATTAAATTAATCATTCTCTCTATTTTTTTATATTCTTTTATCTATAATTTTTATCAAAATATCATTTGTTAATAATTATGTATTTTTTAATTTTTATCTATTTTGTTATAATTATATAAAATACAAATTTTTATTATAGTAATATTGGGTGTTGATACCTGGACGTCCCAAGATTATCAGGACGTCCCAGGATCACCAGGACGTCCCAGGATCACCAGGACGTCCCAAGTAACATCAGGACGTCCCAGACTCATCAGGACGTCACAGGAGTATCAGGACGTCCCAGAATTACCAGGACATCCCAAATTATATATTTGTGTAAAAAATTTCTATTTCTTTTAAATATAATTTCTTATTAACAATAAATAATAATCTATGAAAGCTTATTTGAATAAAAAAGCTGATTATTATAAACCTATCATTTAAATAAAGTATAACATATTGCTGAAATACATTTTATTTTATAAAAATATATTTTATTTATATCAAAATATAAATTACAAAGTTATCCAAAAAGGTTATTATCAATAATTACAGAATTGTATTAAGCTTTATATTAATATTGAATATATTTTTTAGATAATAAGGGTACAGAAATGCAAACTTTAGATATATTTATATTTATATGTTTATTTTAAATAAATAAAAATTAATTATTTTCTTAATTTTAAGCCTCGTTCGTCTGGACATGATCTTGTAAAAGATAGCTATCTTGAACTTTAATTAGGTCTTAATAATTATTCTAACATCCCAGAAAGCTTTATTACAGATGAGCCACATGATTTAATCTGAAAACTTTATTATATCATCAACAGTGTCTCTGATGTTTCTAATATTAGAAAAAAATAAATAGGATCTCTCGCAATACTTTCAAAGAGTATGTATTAGTACTAGAATTTCTAAAACCATTTTTTAAAGTTTATCTGTGCGACATTGGTTATTATCATAATCGTAAAATCATGTCTATATACTTCTCTGGTAAAGTATACTTGATTTATAGTAATGATTAGAATTTCAACTTTAAATATTAATTGATAGCATGTCACATCCTTCTAATTAAAAAATTACTTCTCATTTATCATGTGCTATGTGATCTTTAATGATTTTTTATTAATATAGTCCCATATGTATTAATGTTAATTATTGTCAACGATTATAGTTTAACGATTCAAAATTATATATTTCACTTATTCATTCATATTACCTTTAAAAACATTTTTTAGAGGTGTTGACTCCGATTCTTCAAGAGGTGCTAACGCCCCATTGGCCTCTACTGATAATTATTTTGATTTGGTATAAATAGATGAGCTCTCGCATTCCTTACACTACTAGGGGTAACACCCCTTGACCCAGCCTGATAAGATTCTTATAGAATCTTTTTTTAGATACTTCGTGTTATGGTTTTACATTTTCTTACAGTAATATATAATTTGGGACGTCCTGATACTCCTGAGACGTCCTGATGATCTTGGGACGTCCTGATACTCCTGGGACGTCCTGATGAGTTCGGGACGTCCTGGTGATCTTGGGACGTCCTGATGATTTTGGGACGTCCTGATGAGTTCGGGACGTCCTGGTGATCCTGGGACGTCCTGGTAATCTTGGGACGTCCTGATTTTCCTGGGACGTCCCGGTATCAACACCCGTAATATTTATTGTTTTTAAATTTATAATAAAAAAATTCTAATAGAATTTTCATAAAAAATAGGGCATCTTAACTTTATTATTTAAGTTGAATTGATAGAAAATTAGTTGGTTTAAATATTCGTAGAAATACACAAACTTTAAATAAAAGGTAATTTATAATAATTTTAAATAACTTTAAAATTTGCTATTGTTGAGTATTATAATTAAATGAAAAAATTGATTCTTCAATTATGTTATCCTACAATTAATGCAACTTTTGATTTATATGGTGTAGTTAGCGTATGATTGCTACCTTGTCTTATTTTTTTCATAGCTCCACTCTGTCAAAATTGTAGGTTTTAATATTATCAAAGTCGCTCGCAAAATTTTATCATTTTTTTACGAGAGACTCCGGCTTTAGATTTTTATTATTTGCGGATTTTATACTTTTTGAATGTTGCATATTGGCTTCACAGCATGTTATTTAGTGAAATTCTTATCCTATTTTTTATTAATCATAAAATTTTGTTATATCAATATTAGATGATAAGGATATTACTATTATTAGCAACATGTTTAAATAGTGAATAATTTATTTCTTTTTAACATAAACATCAGGTAATATTTATAAAATGCAAAATAATTAAAAAAAAAGAGAATTTAAAGTTTTAAAAATTTAAGAAATCAAAACACCTCAGGAATCGGATGGGTATTTTAAGCTACTTATTGTGATGAAAAACGAGGATTTCTATGGAATCGCTTTAATATTAAAAATATCACAGCTCAAATAATCCTTATTATAACTTTTAAGCAAAAAGGTTCATCCAAATATATCAATTAATAAGTTCTTGCACAATTTACTCAATTTAAACCTGATAATGTAAAATAATGAAAAATAAATATATTAAAATTTAATAAAGACTATAACATTTTACAATGTTAGTAGATTTCTTTGAGCTATTTTTAATCCGATTTTCCCAACAATTTGACTTAATTTTTATAGTATGTGATCAACCAAGCTTTAACTGTTTAACTAATCACAGCAGCATTATACAATAAAATATTTCTAACTATAAAATTATTTTTAATTCAAGATTCTTCTCTTTTTTTATCTATTTTAATGCTCATTATTTTATTAAACCTCAAATTGATTATTCTTTTCTCCTTTATTTTCATTTTTAAACCTTTATTTTTACCAGTTTTTAGACTATTATTAATTTAGTTATCTTTGTGTTTAACATGATGATGCCTTTTCTTATTATTTTAGTCAATCATTCCACAACATGTCCTCTATTTCATCAGCCTATATTTAGTTTTTCTTACAATACTAATGTTGATAAGATGTAGAATTTTCCTTGTAATTATATTTAATCAAATTAAATTCAAGCAAGCTGTACTAAGGTTTGATTATTTTAGTTAGGAAGCATCATTTTCAATAAAGTTATTAGAATATGGAAGTTTTATTTTATAAATTTTTTAAATAATGCACTTATATGTTCTCATATTTATTTACTAGATATAGTATTTTTATTTGAAAATGATAAGTTTGAGTGACATTTTATTCTAATTTACATTTTTTCCATAAGTTATCACTTTTATTGGTCGTTTTTATGGAATTTGATAATTGTATCATTTAAGTAAATTGACATTTATGAACAGATATTTTGAATTTTGCATTAAAATATATTTCCAATGTCAATTCATTGATTTAATTTCTTTTAACTTGCGTACTTAAAAATCAAATTAACAACTATACATAAAGGATTGGTAACAATAGTAAAATTAAAATAGAAAATATGAATAAAATGATTTATTTTAAGATATTGATATATCCACAGTAGTGTAAGGTTGTAATGCCAGAGTACTATAAATTTAAACCAAAATCAGAATATTTTCATGAATTATAAATAATAAAAAATACTAAAAATTTAAAGTGAACCTTGACTTCGGGACTATAAATAAACTCGGAAATTATGGAATAACTATTCAAACAATGTAAGTTAATGCACCTGAGAAGTTAGTACTGGGGTAGTACTTTTAGGGCAAATGCTCCAGCTAGAAGAAAGAATGAACATTGTGGTAGTTTTCTTTGACCAAATAGTGTACTCTGTGATCGTGTTAATGATTGACATCGAGTACTCTTCGCTTGTTTGAAGTGAATTCCAAAATATTCCAAAGTTAAGATGAGAGATGTTACTTTTTACAACTAAATGCTTCATTAAGATGAGGATCATCTCATTGAAAACCTAAATCTGCTACAACCATACTTAGTCAATGCAATTTAACAGAATTTATAAATCAAACAATGGATTCACCCATCTTGCAATCAGTTGCAATTTTTTACCAAATAATTATGATTTATAATAGGAAATTAATTAATTTAATAAAAAACTTAACATATTAAAAGGTATTCTAACTAATCAGACGCAGGTGGACCAACAGCACTCATATAAAATGTAAGTTTCAAAAAAGATATATTAAAAGTTTTTTTTTAGCGGTCCTACCTTGTAGGACCTTGGGTGTCAGCTCAGACTCCAAAACTCCAAAACCCCTTAATGAGGTTTATAAGTGCTTTGATTTGTAGGGAATTTGTTAGGGGTTGGGGTTATTAATTAAATGCGAGACTAAATATACAAGCTTTAGGGGTCTATTTATGATGAAGAGTATATAGATTTAGTGTTTAAACTGCGCTATGGATGTGATATGTATAGTGAATAAGTCATACCAGTACTGAACTATAAGTCTATTGCAATGCTCTTAAAGCGTAGTCCATCAACTGTTCGCTCTCACTCTTGAAAGCTGTATAATTAAAGCAATAATAGCTGAATTCTATGCCTAAGAGGAAGTCAAAGTTTCTATAGAAGCATATTGACTATCTTATTAATTAGCTAAAATACGAACATTTAGGGGAATAAATTGATTAATCAAGATTAAACATGTTTTATTTTAAATATTAAATTAAATATATAAATTTAGGTACTCTACCGCAGTTTTTATAGTATAAACCTGTTTTGCGGTAGAGTACCCTAATTATATTAATTAAATTAAAATTAAATTCATAAATACAGCATTACTTTTTACAAAGAATGCATTTCATAATTAAATAATAAATTTCTAAATTAAAATAATATGATTGTTACTCTATAAGGCAATAAAATTTGAAGATTTTTACTTTTTATATTTTAAATAATTAATTTATTCTACATATTATATATCACTTTTTTATTTAATGCATTCTTTGTAAAAAGTAATGCTGTATTTATGAATTTAATTTTAATTTAATTAATATAATTAGGGTACTCTACCGCAAAACAGGTTTATACTATAAAACTGCGGTAGAGTACCTAGATTTATATATTTAATTTAATATTTATAATAAAACATGTGTAATCTTGATTAATCAATTTATTCCCCTAAATGTTCGTATTTTAGCTAAATGAAAAAACTTTGAAGTATTGGGCTCACTTCTCTCTCGACTAACGAGCTATTATGTTTCACCGCCAGTTCCCTGAGTTGAAGATTTCTGCATAATCTGTTGCAAACATTTATAAACGAAACGGTATCTCTTACAAAGGTGTAAATCGTATCAAGAGAGTAATTGATTTCACTCTGCCATTTTACAACAACAACTTAAATTATATTTATAATTAAATGCAGAGAGCCTAATAGAATAATATTAAGTTTATTCATGCTGAAGAGGCTGTGTTTACCTTCAACACTTTCATCTAGAAGTCTTGGTTTAAGAGGCATAGTAATATAGATGTATATGACTAGAAAGTCAAGGTATAAACAATGGCAATTCTTGGAGGTATAAGCGATGATGCTGGTTTAGAAACTTATTTTATTCATCCTCGCTCTATTAAGACAGAGCAGTATATTAAGTTCTTAGAGCAGCTGAGAGAGAAGTACCCTGAATAAGAGATTATACTGTTTGTTGATAATCTTTCAGTTCATAAGACAAAAGATACAAGGAAGAGTTATGAACAACTTAGAATAACGCCAGTGTTCAACGTACCTTACAGTCCATAGTTTAATGGAATTGAATTCTACTGGGGTATACTAAAAGGTCATTATAAGAAACTGCTGCTATACCACCTGATGCATGACCTACCTATTGATACAGTCGATTTTATAAAAAGTTCAGCTAAGAGAGTTGATAATTAGTTGGCATAAAAGTGTGCTAAAGAAGGGAGAGTGAATGTATATAAATAAGTTTTAGAGTTAAGTTAATGAATATTTAAGTCACATTTAAAACTCTTTCGTGAGAGCTGGCTTCTCTTTCTTTTCTTCTACTTCTTGCTTCCCTCCTCCAAGGTTTCTTCTCTTGCTGCCAGCTCCAGCATCTATGTTCATTGACTCTGGCGGCTAAATATTTGAATAAAGTCTCTTGCTAACTTCATACTTCGTCTGCGACTTTCTCTCTCTGTGAAGCTTGCTCTATTCCTTCATCAAAAAGATGCCAGTACCAGATTTTTCTAAAGAGTTAAGCTACAAATCTTACTTGAAATATAAGGGTGCTTCTGCAGCTCTGATAGCCAGCTCTCACTTATCTTGATCCCTTGTTTGTCCTTATCTTCTGTAGAGATGCTGTACCTTTTTATATGGAATTCTTGAATAATTTCTTTCAAGTAATCACCTTTAATTGTTGCAAGTATGCCAAAGAAATAGTTTCTTTCAGGTAGTTTATTTGACAACTAGGTACAGCGAAACCTATGGGTCATTCATAGCATCATCGTATAAGTTAGTAATTGAGATTTCTGGATAGTTTGGAATCTCTGCAAACTTTACATGTTAACTTTTCAATGCTTTCCTCTCTTCGCAGAGTATCGCCCTTTGAAATGAAATTTTAGTACCTTCCATCGTTGGCAAGAACAAACCAACTACATAATCAAGATTAGCCACTTTGAGTTCATTACCTTGCTGCACCAGGTAGCGATGCAAATCCTCCTTGCTTCTAAATCTTTGAATTAATTCTTGTGCTTGCACTCTTTTCATTGCATCATTCATTGACTCCATCTTGTTTACAGATCTAAGAATAGATATTCAAAATTAAGTTTATTGATTTCAATTATTTACCTCTGTAAAACTTACTATTAAATATAGGCATCCTATAGGAGGTCAACCTCTTAGAAGGATAGGGAGAAAGTTTTGAGAACTGGTTTCAAACTTGAGAGATTGATATCAATTTCTACTGTTATAGTTCCATATTTTTAAATTTAAATTGGTACGTACTTAATTAGGAGCAGCTCCTAAAATGCTAGTACTTAATTAGGAGCATTAATTAATGCTAGTACTTAATTAGGAGCACCCTAATTTTAATCATAAAATCATAAAATACCTCCTAAAGCAGTACGTACTTAATTAGGTGCACCTCCTAAATCGGTACGTGCTGTAATCAACTTATTATTGATAGTAAAAATGGTTACTTCCTCCCCCATATTTAGAGCTGGATTGTCTCTTAACACTTACATTTCTTCTCTAATACTCTAAGAACTTCCCTATAAACTTGTAGGCTTGCAAAGCTCTCATATAAGCTCTCAGTTATAGAGGCAGTTTTATAATTTTAAATTCAAATTTAAATATGAGCGCTAACATTTTAAGAAAAACAACAGCACTTCCATCAAACTAAATGAGACTTACCTTTGGCAACAATAAAAAGTGTGATGGCTGTGAGATGAACTCTCTTAAAGAACTACCAGAGCTATCACTTGAGGTCTCTTTTATTAAAATATAAATTAATAATACAAAATAAATGGCAAATAAGTGTGTGGGAGACAGAGAGGAGGAGAAAGGTATTAATGATATTCCTATACAAACTGAAGAAATAGAAGCACACTTTCGTGAGCTGTGTGAGAGAGATCTCGCTCATAAACTAAGCTGGTATAGACATACGAAGGAGCATAGAGAAGCCAAGCCTACTGTATACTTAAAGCACGACAAAATCGATTGGAAGTATGATTGCTTTGGAGTGCCATAAGTAGTACTCTCATACAAGAGACTTGAAGAAAGATTTTTTAAAAGCTCACAAAAAAGACATAGAAATTGAAAAGCATGAAGTTGAGTTGAAGCTTCTGAACAAAAGAAAATCGAGATATTCTAAAGCGGTAGTGCCTGAATAAGCTAGTGAGTTAGAGTACGTAAAGAAGGCACGTAACCAACTAACCTCTGAAATCACAAAAATCATGATCAAAATTCAATACAAGAAAATACCAGCTCTTGCGTAGATAGATTTAGATACTTCTCTTTAAAGTTATCTTATTCTAGAGGACTCCTTTGATAAGAAGTTTATCAATGATCATCAATACGCATACAAAGTGTATCCCTTCAACTATCTCTTAAGTGATGATAAATATTAGATGGAGTTACAAATGAGTATCAAGTACTCACTCAAGCAAAGTTTAAAGAGTGTAGTTACTTAATCAAAGGATCATGTTGCTTTCAGACTCCCACTCTATGAAATGACTCTAAGAGATTTCATAACAGATCAAAGGAATCATAAGTAACTTGGATAAATAGCAACTCAGACCATACAAGGCATTAAAGAGCTTCACAAGTTAGGGTTTGTTCACAGAGATTTAAAGCAAGAAAATATTATTATAAACTTTTCTCCAGTAAGAGTAGCAATAATCGATTTCAACAGAGCCTAAAGAGTGGAAGTCTCAAGGCTTGGAACTGTAATGGGAACTCAAGGCTATTATCCAAAAAGAGAAGACTGGAGAGATGGTGACTTTTAGTGGGATGTGTGGGCTTTAGCAGCAATAATAATAGAGTGCGAAATGCCTCGCAACGATTACTACTCTAAAAGGTGCGAGAAAGATGCTAAATAAAGAATCAAGTAGTTTATAGACAAAACCAGAGTATCTCAATCAATAAAACATGGCAGAATCAATAATAATAAAACCAAACTCAAGATCAGACATATCAATAGAGCAGATAGAGTTGTGGTTAAGTAAGATAAACTTCAGCCTCTCCCACATGATCCAAGAGTGCATTTTGAGTGATTAAATTCAATACATTTACTATAAATTTTACATTAAAACCTATTAATAACCCCAATCCCTAACAAATTACCTACAAATCAAAGCACTTATAAACCTCATTAAGGGGTTTTGGGGTTTTGACTGAAGCTTCGCAAGGCTACACTTGGAGTGGACAGGGGAGTGACTAGGATGAGGATAAAGATGAAGATGACGAGGAAGATGAAACTGCTTTTAATCATGTTTCCATTTTTGATAAGTTTAATAATATTGTAGGAATACATTCGATTTGGGAAAATGAATTAAAATTAAAATTAATTAATTTTAATTACCTTCAGTTATGTTTTTGGAAAATGTCTGCAAACAATGACATTATTATACTTTCTGGATAGCGCATTAAAAATGAGACGGTGGTTGTTATTGCTATAATGAATTTATCTCATCGCCCAAGCGAGAAAAACCCATTATACTATTTTTGGGAGTTAGCTCAAAATCAAAATATCTCGCTTCCTGGGATGATTCAGAGATATTGCCAATAATAAAGTCCAGCTAAAATTGCGGGATCTACCGTAGAATCCATTTATTTTTGAATTTTAAGTCACTTTGGTTTTGATAACTGCCATGATTTTAATATTTAATTAATTTAATTTAAATTCATTTTCCCAAATCGAATGTATTCCTACAATAATATGTTGGTTTTATTTATATTAATATATTTTTAATTTAAAAGTTTTCTTATTATAAATTATGAATCTTAGAAAATAGATTAAACTTCTAAACAACTGTAACCAAATATAATTCCAGAAAATTAGGTAAATAGCAAAAACTATCTAAGATTAAGTGACATAAAGTTTCAAGAAATGATAGAATGGGTCCAAAATTTTTCTCCAACAATTTTAGTTAATACTAGTTAGCAGTCTATACTCCTTTCCCAATTAATGATGTCAAAGATAGATTCTTCACACACAAGATCTTTTTGCAAGTAGTAACTTCCACAATGTTTGGAGAGCGTAAAAATTCAATTGAAACACATATGTGGAGATGTGGCCATAATCACAAAAGGCAAAGAGTAATATAATCGATCAAGGAACCAGGATAGTGAGACTGCAATCTCAATCGCTATACGGGAGCTTGGAATTAGCATACTCTCTAAAGACAATTTTCATCAATTTAAAGACCTCATCTTAGGGAAGTGTGAGGGGAGCCTAGCAAATAAAAATGTAATTTTCTCAGTTCGCTCCCCATTGGAGTTAAAAGATTACCTTAATCATTTTGATGATAAATATTATAATTAAATGTAGCTATTATATTTTCTCCTTATTATTATACTATAAATTATCTCATTCATTTTAAAAGAAAAATATTCTTTTCTTATATTGTTTTATATTGCCAATTCATAAAATATTTAATTTAGTTTTAAAATTTTAATTAAATTAAATTTGGAAGTTGCACTGATCGAGATAACCTGGGGTTTGGGCCAACACAGAAATGCCTTTACTACAAAGCACATAGGAACTCAGAAAGTCAAGTGTTAGTCCGAGAGTACTTTGAAAGGTTTGATGTTAATTCATATAAACGGTTGATAACCTCCCGTAAATTAATTCAATGGCTAAAAATCATCATCATCAATTAAATTAAATTTAAATTCAATAAGTGAATTTATTTGCACGATCCATCCAAAAACCTTGTTTCTAATTAGCTCCTTTTCAAATTTCATTTCTTTACAATTTATACTTTACTCTCATATTTTATTGTTGATTACATATTGTTATTATTGAGGACGCAAACATTGATTATCTTGCCTTCAGGCATACTTGTATTGTAATATAATTGAATTTCTAGTTGAAGCAAATAATTTACAAATTTTAAGAGTCCTTCAAAGTGCTTAATTCCATAAAATAAAACGTTGAGCAAAATTCCAAAGATGTAATAGTCTTTGTTACATCATTTTTCTTCATCTTTTAAATACTGTGATGCATGTAAAGATTCTCTACTTCTTGGTCCTAGTTTAAACTGTTATCATCTATGAAGTAAATTTTCTAAAATCCGTGATTATTAAGTCAGAATAGTCTAAAGACAACTTGATTTTAAAGGATTAATAATGTTATGAGCTAAGATTGAAATTTTTGATTGAAAAGAAAATGATAAATACACAGTACACAATTAAATATAAATTGGGTCTGAGTATTAAATGCAAGAGCTTTAATGCTTCATTTTTATCATGATCATCTCAATCTCGATCATTGGTTGTCCTCTGTGATATAATGAAAGAGGTTCGGCTCTGATTCGTCGCCCAGTTGTCTCCAATTTCCGCCATGTTATTTTGTCAATTGTCACAATTTCGAGCACTTCTCACTTTGATACTGATAAATTAGTCTTAATTCTCAGGGTGAAGTCTCCGTTTTATTAGGTAAAATTTTAATAAATTTGTGATTTTAATAATTTAAATTAGGTATTCTAAAACTTTTTAAGCTTTAATGATTAATGCTAAAAGTTATAACTAATAGTTTTAATCTATAACGATTTAATAATAGAGAAGTCTTAATTAATTTTAAACTGATACTTATTAATTAAGACCAAGCCTAATTTAAATTATTAAAATCAAAAATTTATTAAAATTTTACCTAATAAAATGGAGACTCCACCCTGAGAATTAAGACTAATTTATCAGTATCAAAGTGAGAAGTACTCGAGATTGTGACAATTGACAAAATAACATGGCGGAAATTTGAGCCAGCTGGGCGACGAATCAGAGCCGAACCTCTTTCATTATTTCACAGAGGACAAACAATGATTGAGATTGAGATAATCATGATAAAAATGAAGCATTAAAGCAATTTTTGCAATTAATACTCAGACCTAATTTATATTTAATTGTGTACTGTATTTATTATTTTCTTTTCAATCAAAAAATTCAATCTTACTACTAATTATGCAAATTATTTATCGCATTAATTGTATTAATTGCTATTTATGATTTTTACTTTGAAGTCAATCTACTGACTTAATAGAAAGTCATTCAATGAAGGGTATTTGCTTTATTTAATAATAAAATGGCTTTTACTATACGATGTTTTATTAGTTTTATACTCCAACAAAGCTTAAAGATTAATTTCTCAAAAGAACTGTCAAGCACTTTTCTATTTCATATTAATAACTCACTTTTGAAACCAGCATCTTGAAAGGGTAGAATACTAAAATAATTTTGTCTTATTCTTTATATCCAATTTTGGTTTATTGTCGAGTCTTTAATATACTTGACTTTTCTGCTTTACTTATCTAGTGTACAATTAATTTCAAATTAGCTGGATTGAAGAGTAAGTCAAATTCAAAATTTTGTAATTCCAATTTATTAATATTATTAATTTATTTCTTCTTTTCATCTGTCCATGTGCTTTATTTATCTTTTCTGACTGCGTTCCTTTCATTTTAGTTTTGTTTTTAACATTTTTCATAGGAAATATACTCATATCTATTCAGCCCTTTTATATCCCATTCTTTATCTCATGTATATCTTATATATAATGTCAATCTAATTTATATTTAGTTTTGAAAGGGTCTTAGAAAATTTTGCATAGTATTTCACCATTTTAATCTACTTTTCTTTTATATGTTGCCTCATTTTTATGAACTCTTTTAACTTGAGTTTTTAAAGAACCCTTTTTGGTGTAACATATTTGCAATTCTCATATTTGCAATTGAGTTAGTGATTTACTTATTAAATCTATTATATTACTACTTATTAAGTTTCTTAAACAATTAATTATTAATTGTAATTAACTGTTCTTATTCGCATTATATGCCAAGGTTGTTGATTATGATTAAGTTAAGCAATCTGCAGTCGATAACGTGTCTATTTTCAACCTCTTACTGTCGGGTCTATTTGTAGTGGTAGTTTCTTAAAGTAAATCAAATTTATCATTTTGTTGATTTTTTAAAAAAATCTCTTAAGAACTTATCTGTGCTAAATGTCACAAGATATTCTAGGACTAAGACTTTCCATTAACTAATTTAATTTTATTGTTTAAGAAAAGGTTTATTATAAATATATTTATTATAATTGGAATATTTATAAAATATTTTAATATTATATTTGATTAAATTCAAATATTCAATGAATAATAAATAATTAAATAAACAAATTTCCATTAGTTATCATTTTTAAAACATATGTTTCCGAAAGTGATAATTATAAAAGTAAATACTTTTTTTAATTAATCATCATAATATCTGATTCTTGAATCTGTTGATTATATTAGTAATCACTTTATATAAATATGCTTTATTTAGTAATTTATTGTTAATAAAAATAGTAACATCCTTTATATAAATGTTAGTTAGTTTTAAGCTAATAATATTTAATAATATTATGAATTAAAAGAGGAGATTCAACGAGGATACAATCCAACTGACTCCAGATGAGTTAATTTATAAATTCAAATCTAAGAAAGATATTTATGATTATCTTGTTTTTCAATGTAAAACTACTTATAATAATTTATTATAGGCGGCTATTTTCATTCATCTATGGAAGCAACAAGAATAGATTTCTTACGATAAATTATAAAAAGAGTGAGGAAAGTTCTAAAAGCATCTGATATTAACTAAGTTAATATTCCTAAATATTAAGAGCTTTATTTGAAAAATTTACTTGATTTTATGATGGAAGATCAAGAATTTAGAATGTTTATGGTTGAATTTATAGAAAAGAAATAGAAATGTAAAATTGAACGAGATTTTTTCTTTGGATTAATTTCAACAATAAGGCCTGAAAAATTGCAAGAAATGATTTCAGATTGTAATTTACAAAGATTATGCTCACTTCAAAAACTTAAACTATCATGGCTACTTAAGAATGGGCAAATATACTTAACCAATTTCCTTACTAATCTAGTAAATTATTTTGATTTTAACTTTATATTTAGAAAAACGTGGGAGGTTTATATATTTGATGCAAGACAGAAAGTTAGTATAATAGAAGAAAAGCAATAAGAAAGTGGATTTGAATTGAGAGTTTAAAAGAAAACACTTTGAGAGAGGTGATTACAATCTATTTACTAGATAAAAAGCATAGAATGAAATACTGTTTGAAGAATCTGTAAAATTTGTCTGAAAATTTAAGTTAATTAATTTCTTATAATAAAAACACAATGTATATCAGAGCTAGTTGCCCATGGTAGTCCAACCTTTCTGAATGTTGTGAGATATCCCAAATATTTCCAAGTATGGTTCAGCAGGCACTAATTTTTCTACAATTTTGTAAAGGCCTTCAGGTTTCTATGACATTAACCGCATTGGCTCTACTATTACATTTATGCTTGTTTTCATCTTGCTGAATGATTTGTTGTTTTCATGGCTCCCTTTGAAGCCCACAAAGCAAAGCTCCATCCCATGCTGTATATATCTTCCTGGCCCTTTGTAAATGTTTCCTGATTTTTTTTGTTTTGAATCATATGATGGTTTCCACCCATCTATAATTGTGTTTTTTAAAGAACGAAAGCGCAACTTCGGGTTTACCTTTCGTGACCCACATAAACAAATAGACTTCATCTTGTATAAGGTGAATGGGAATCTCTTTTATCTGTTTATCTGATAGGCAGTCATAAGGTAATTCAAAGCAGTTTAATTGCCAAAGTGGGTCCATAACTACAGCTCTGAATAATGTTCCTGATCTTAGCAGTTGATTTTTGTGTGGCTCCTCCCAAATTTCGTTAACTCACACATCACATTCAATATCTATGGGATCCTAAAATGGATTAGTGGGCTTTATGTTATGATTGGCTTATTGTCTGAGCTCCCTATTGAGCCTGATCTTAGTGATTTCTTAGCATTTCTTTTTATGCATATTTAAAGACTACCTATGAATAAATCTGAAGTTGCACTCATCGCAGTCAAAAGCTTTGTTCATGTATTTCTGGATCTTCTCAAAAAGGTGACTTCGTGAGTAATGCTTATTGACAGCTGACTAAGAACCTGATTATCTACAAGTTGAAACTGAGCATTTGTGTGTTTTAGGAAGGGCTTCCATTTTATTATATTTATTTTGGTATGTTTCTCACCCTCTTATACTCATATTACATTCATGAAAATGAATATTTAAAACGATGTCCGAATGTTGACATTGGTTATTTTTGAGGATTTTAGCTGCATTTTTTGAACTATTTACTATTATTTAACAATTAATTATTCTTTTTATTTTAACTCAGTAATAGATTAAAATCATAACATTTTTGCTTAATTTGGATTGTGTAGGTTTTGTCATTGCATGCCGATTCTTGGATTTACAATCCAAAGGAAACAAAGTAGAAATGATGAGTTTTCAAGCTATTTCCCATATTACACGGCTGCCTATTTAGAAAGTTGCTAAAATTTGCAAATTATACAGAGAGGCTTCTAACAGTAGTATTCAGGGTCCTGAAGACTTTGAGAATTTGACGGTAAATGTACTCAACAAAAAGAATACAAAATGAGCTAAGTAATCTTAAATATCTGAAAATCTTAGTGCCTCAATCACTAGCTAAGAAACTAAAGTTAAACATTCAGGAATAACGTTAGCTGAGAGATGCGTACTAATTCACAGGTCTCATCCAGATATTAAAATTCCAAGCTCTGCTCTGTGTTAGTTGTGCAAAAATTCTAATGTAAAGAAGAAAATAATCAAACTCTTGAAAAACCCTCCAGCAAACTAGTTTTTTAAAAGATATGCAACTCTTATAAATTTGCAGCAGGGGATTGCTAACTTCACCTATCACACAGTCCTAAGTAGAGAGTATAGCGCTAAAAATTAAAATATCGCCTATAACTAAAAAACAGGAAAACCCACAACAATTGCAGATGCAGCCGCCATATCCAATACAGGTGGATTAGAATATTTTTAATTATTCAACCATTCTGTCAAATGTGAAAAGTTTATTGAATTCTGCGAAGCTTTAATTGTGAAGGTAGGTGCTAAGGATGCAGTTTTTGTTACTAGATCCCCTTCAACCATATTACATGACATTAATGGATATTTCCGCATTACAAGGGCCAAATTTCACTGAATTTATTTCCTTAATTCATTTTCTCTACAGTATAAATGGTATAGTGTTTCCGTTAGGCTTCTTATTTAACTCTATTTTATTAAAAAGTATAAAAATTCAACAACTCAAAAGAAGAGGATTTATTGTCTTTATATAAAAAGTTGTAGTTTGATGGAATGAAGGTAGCAACATCTTCATTATACATAGCAAATTTATTTTTAAGTTTTAAGGTTATTTGGTGTTTCTAACATTCTTTTTTCATTCGCTTAAAAAAACTTACTTCACTCATTCAAAGCTTTTTTTACTGATAATATTTTTCCGACAAAGTTGTAAGAACTATCAAACGGTATCAATTAAGTTTATTAATTTACCTCTCTTGATAAAAAAATATCTGTAGAGGTCTTTTATTTTTCAACAATTTTTTTATATTAAATCTAAAAAATTGATTCTTTTCATTTGATCATTCATATTATAAATTTAATTTTTTTCTCTGGAAATGTCAAAATATAAAATTATAGATATATTTTAATATTTATTTAAATCATACTTTATAAATAAGGAGAACCTAGTAATACAAATTTTAAATGACATGCTAAAAACTATGAAAAACTTACTCATTCCACAGACTAATTTCAATTTTTATCAAGCTATTTCCATTATATTGATACTAATAATGCTTAAAACTTAATTTAAGGACATCAAAGAATAAAAACTATTTACGAACATTGTAATATTATAATTATTTATAAATCATTGTATTAAAAAAGTTAAACTACAATCATTTATGATGGCCCATTAATCCTACTTCTCAGCAAATTATACTAGATATCTTATAATATATTATTATATTATATCTATCTATCAAGCAATAATTTTAATCCTTTTAAGTAGAGTGCCATTTATTGAAGCAAATTATAAAAATTAGCATTCATTCATTAGAAAAGCCTTTACTTAGTCATTATATTTATGACGAGCTTGTTTAGAAATTTTTATATTAATTAGAAAAATTGTCAATAAAAGTTCAATACTAGACAATTAATACAATAAACCCCAAACTCATTTTAAAATTATTTGAGTAAGTAGAGTAAAAATGCTAAGATTTTAATAAGATTTTTCTTTATAGTGATCTTAGTAAGAGATCATAATGATAGCGACAAAGAATATTTTAATACTATTATATTTCAGGTATTTATATATTTATCAAAATTTTTTTCAATAAGTGAATTGCAGAAATATATACAACTCATGAATCATACTTATATAAATAATAATATCATAAATAATGCTAAAAAACTAAAGTAATAATTATTACTGAATAATAGAAAAAATGAATAAAATTAGTAATAGTTATGAGAACTAAGATTTAAAAATCATTCTAAAAATTTTAATTTTTGTATTATCAATAGTGATATCTAATTGATCATTAAAAGTTTAGTCGAGTTAAATTTAATATGAAGTAGTTATAGGTTAGTAATTTTTATAAAAATTGAAAGTTAATTTTAAATAATTTCTGTTCTTCTTATTATTCTGATCTTGAATCATGAATAATCAAACATTTATATAGTTAAGTCGCTTAAATTAGAAAATATAATTTTTAAATTAATGATGATCAGAATTATGAGAAGAGTACTTTCATTTTAAAGAATCAAACTTATTTAATAATACATTCTTACTTTAATTACTATTATTTAACAATTTTAAAATAAAATACACAATAATTATAAGTTTATTAATATAAAAGATGTTTAACAAAAGTGGGGCAAAAGTAGAAAAAATTTGTTACTTTTGTCCCACTTTTAATAACTTATTATAACTATTGAAAATGCATGAATAATTGATCATAAAATTTCTAATATATAAATGAATAGTATAGTTTATTTATGTATTTCTACTATTTGAATATTCAAATAAATTTTGATAATTGTTAGAAGTTAAGATATATATATATATATATGTGTAAAAGAAGCCCTATTTTAAACCAGGGACCTAATAATGTATTTATATATAAAGCATAATTAAAGTTTTGTGTTTATTTAAAATAGACCAATAAAAAGACTACTTTAAAAGAATATCAAGAACATTGAAGAGTTTTAAATTAGAGATGGTGAAATAGAGGCCATAAAATACCTATATTTAAAATAATTGTCATTATACTTACAAAAAAGTATAAAAAATAGTATTTATATATTAAAATCCTAAATTTATATTATTAATTCTTTAAATTTACTTAAGATTATATATTAGATTTATGTTTAATTTTGTTCTTAAATTTAAATTCTTGCATTATCAAATTTTATAAGAGATATTATTCCCTTCTTATACTCATTAATCATATAAAAAATTCTTAATTTTATTTAAAAATTTAAATTTATTGTGAAAAAAATAATGAGCTTTGTTTTTTGACAACATTAAGTTTCATTTATTCGCACTAATAAATATTAGAAGATTTTTAATAATTATCATTTTAGGTTTTAGGTTTTAAGCCTTTAAAATTAAAAACTTTATATGAAAAAATATAAAATATATTAAATTTACTTAAAAATGAGTTAATTAAATATAATTTTTATATATAAAGTAATTTTTTTTTATTATAAATAAAAAGTAGGAATATTAAGATTAAGATGTTTATGAATAAATTAAACAAAATATAATCTGAAGCAGTAAAAAAAATATGATAAATACTATTTCAGCCATTTTTAAACATAATAATATATTATTTAAATAATCATATTTAAATAATTATAATATTGTTTAACATAACTTATTATATAATTCGTTAAATCTTTTTAAAGTTAATTGAATTTTGCGATTTTTTAATATTATAACTGATTATTGCACTGAAAGCTTCATCACCCTTGAAAATTTAATGAGAAGAGAGTCATCACTTATGAAAATATGATAAATAGATTTACTCTCTTTCAAATGAGAAGATTTAAATGAATTTCAAATGATAATTATACCTTATCAGTAACAAAGCTCCGAAAGAGAAGTTATACAGTCAAAAACCCAAAGCCCCTTAATGAGGTTTATAAGTGCTTTGATTTATAGGGAATTTGTTAGGGGTTGGGGTTATTAATAGGTTTTAATGTGAAATTTATAGTAAATGTATTTAATTTAATCACTCAAAATGCACTTTAGGATCATGTGGTAGAGGTCTGAAGTTTATCTTACTTAACCACAACTCTATCTGCTCTATTGATATGTCTGATCTTGAGTTTGGTTTTATTATTATTGACTCTGCCATTTGTTTCATTGATTGAGATACTCTTGTTCTGTCAATAAATTGCTTTATTCTTTGTTTAGCATCCTTCTCACACCTTGTAGAGTAGTAATCGTTGCGAGGCATATCGCACTCTATTATTATTGCTGCTAAAGCCCACACATCCCACTAAAAGTCACCATCTCTCCAGTTTCTTTTTCTGGATAGTACCCTTGAGTTCCCATTTCAGTTCCAAGCCTTGATACTTCCACTCTTTAGGCTCTATTGAAATCGATTATTGCTACTCTTACTGGTGAAAAGTTTATCATTATATTTTCTGGCTTCAAATCTCTGTGGACAAACCCTAACTTGTGAAGCTCTTATATACCTTGTATGGTCTGAGTTGCTATTTATCCAAGTTACTTATGATTCCTTTGATCTGTAATGAAATCTCTTAGAGTCATTTCATAGAGTGGGAGTCTGAAAGCAACATGATCCTTGGCAAGGAGAACAGCATCTAGCTTGATTAAGTAACTACACTCTTTAAACTTTGCTTGAGTGAGTACTTGATACTCATTTGTAAACTCCATCTAATATTTATCATCACTTAAGAGATAGTTGAAGGGATACACCTTGTATGCGTATTGATGATCATTGATAACTTTCTTATCAAAGGAGTCTTCTAATATAAGGTGCTTTAAAGTGAAGTGTCTAGGTCTATTTAGGCCAGAACAGGAATCTTTTTATATTGAATTTTAATCATGATTTTTGTGATTTCGGATGCTAGTAGGTTGCGTGATTTCCTCACATATTCTGATTCACTAGCTTGTTCGAGCTCTACCACTTTCGAAGATTCTCTTGCTTTTCTTTTGTTTAGTAGCTTCAATTCATCTTCATGCTTTTCAATTTCTAAGTCTTTCTTGTGAGCTTTTAAAAGATGCTTCCTTAAATCTCTTGTATGAGCATACTGCTTATGGTACTCGAAGCAATCATACTTTCCGTCGATTTTATCGTGCTTTAAGTATACAGTTGGCTTGGCTTCTCTATGCTCTTTCATATTCCCTAAACCAACTAGATTAATGAGCAAAGTCTCTCTCACACTTCTCACAAAATTATACTTCTACTTCTTCAGTTTGTATAGGCATTTCATTAATACCTTTCTCCTCCTCTATGTCTCCCACACACTTGTTTGCCATTTATTTTCTATTATTAATTTCTATTTTAATAACAGAGACCTCAAGTGATAGCTCTGGTAGTTCCTTATGTGAGTTCATCTCGCAGTTATCACATTTTTTATTGCTGCCAAAGGTCAGTCTCATTTAGTTTTATGGAAGTGCTGTTGTTTTTCTTAAAATGTTAGCGCTCATATTTAAATTTGAATTTAAAATTATATAACTGCCTCTATAACTGAGAGCTTTGCAATCCTATAAGTTTCAAGGGAGGTTTTTAGAGTATTATAGAAGAATTATGAGTGTTAAGAGACGATCCAGCTCTAAATCTGGGTGATAAAGTAACCATTTTAACTTTCAATAATATGTTGATTATAGCACGTACCAATTTAGGAGGTGCTTCTAGTTAAGTACGTACTGCTTTAGAGGTATTTTGTCATTATATGATTAAAATTAGGGTGCTCCTAATTAAGTACTAGCATTAATTAAAGCTCCTAATTAAGTACTAGCATTAATTAAAGCTCCTAATTAAGTATTAGCATTTTATGAGCTGCTCCTAATTAAGTACGTACCAATTTAAATTTAAAAATATGGAACTATAACATTAGAAATTGATATCAATCTCTCAAGTTTGAAACTAGTTGTCAAAACTTTCTCCATATCCTTCTAAGAGGTTGACCTCCTATAGGATGCCCATATTTCATAGTAAGTTTTACAGAGGTATATAATTGAAATCAATAAACTTAAATTTGAATATCATTTCTTAGATCTGTAAACAAGATGGAGTCAATGAATGATGTAATGAAAAGAGTGCAAGCGCAAGAATTAATTCAGAGATTTAGAAGCAAGGATGATTTGCATCGCTACCTGGTGCAGCAAGGTAATGAACTCATAGTAGCTAATCTTTATTATGTAGTTGGTTTGTTCCTGCCAACGATGGAAGGCACTAAAATTTCATTTCTAAGAGCAATACTTTGCGAAGAAAAGAAAGCATTGAGAACTTAAGATGTAAAGTTTGCAGAGATTCCGAACTATCCAGAAATTTCTGTGACTAACTTATATGATGATGCTATGAATGACCCAGAGGTTTCGCAGTACCTGCCTACTAAGAAGCAGTTGTCAAATAAACTACCTGAAAGAAACTATTTCTTTGGCATACTTGCAACAATTAAAGGTGATTACTTGAAAGAAATTATTCAAGAATCTCATAAGAAAAGGTACAGCATCTCTTCAGAAGATAAGGACAAACAAGGGATCAAGATAAGTGAGAGCTGGCTATCAGAGCTGCAGAAGCACCCTTATATTTCAAGTAAGATTTGTAGCTTAACTCTTTAGAAAAATCTGGAACTGGCATCTTCTTGATGAAGGAATAGAGCAAGCTTCACAGAGAGCGAAAGTCGCAGACAAAGTATGAAGTTAGCAAGAGACTTTATTCAAATATTTAGCCTCCAGAGTCAATGAACATAGATGCAGGAGCTGGCAGCAAGAGAAGAAACTTAGGAGGAGGGAAGCAAGAATAGAAGAAAAGAAAGAGAAGCCAGCTCCCTCTAAAGAATTTTAAATGTGACTTATATATTCATTAACTTAACTACAAAACTTATTTATATACATTCACTCTCCCTTCTTTAGCACACTTTTAAGCCAATTAATTATCTACTCTCTTCGCTGAGCTTTTAATAAAGTCTACTGTATCGATAGGTAGGTCATGCATCAAGTGGTAGAGCAGCAGTTTCTTGTAATGGCCTTTTAATATACCCCAGTAGAACTCAATTCCATTAAACTATGGACTGTAAGGTACGTTGAACACTGGCGTTATTCTAAGTTGTTCATAACTCTTCCTTGTTTCTTTAGTCTTATGAACAGAAAGATTATCAACAAACAGTATAATCTCTTATTCAGGGTACTTCTCTCTCAGCTGTTCTAAGAACTTTATATACTGCTCTGTCTTAATAGAGCGAGGATGAATAACATAAGTTTCTAAACCAGCATCCTCGCTAATTCCTCCAAGAATTGCCATTATTTATACCTTGACCTTTTAGTCATATACCTCTATATTACTATGCTTCTTATACCAAGACTTCTAGATGAAAGTGTTGAAGGTAAACACCATCTCGTCAGCATGAATAAACTTAATATTACTCTATTAGGCTCTCTGCATTTAATTATAAATATAATTTAGGTTATTGTTGTAAAATGGCAGAGTGAAATCAATCACTCTCTTGATACGATTCACACCTTTGTAAGATATACCATTTCGTTTATAAATGTTTGCAACAGACTATGCAGAGATCTTCAACTCAGGGAACTGGCGGTGAAACATAGTAGCTCGTTGGTCGAGAGAGAAGTGAGCCCAATACTTCAAAGTTTTATCATTAATAAGATAGTCAATATGCTTTTATAGAAACTTTGACTTCCTCTTAGGCATAGAATTCAGCTATTATTGCTTTAGTTATACTGCTATAAGGCAGTGGGATCGAACAGTTGATGGACTTCGCTTTAAGAGCAGTGCAATAGACTTATAGTTCAGTACTGGTTTGACTTATTCACTGTATATATCACATCCATATCGCAGTTTAAACACTAAATCTATATACTCTTCATCATAAATAGACCCCAAAAGCTTGCTATTTTTGTCTCGCATTTAATTAATAACCCAACCCCTAACAAATTCCCTACAAATCAAAGCACTTATAAACCTTATTAAGGGGTTTTGGGGTTTTGAGTGTAGTTCGATGCTATTTACTTAGAATAAATCAAGTTGCTTTAAGGCTTCCTTTTTTTTTAAATCACATTCGTAGAATTCTTATCTAACAATAGATATTTTTATTAAAAATTCAAGCTTATTTCAAATAATTGGAAAATAATTTGAGATATTAGAAAACTTGTCCATCAAACTGTCATCAAGTCATGTTAAAATAAATAAACAGAGACTTAGATATAAAAAAACAGCAAAAAAAGATAAAATTTAGATAACTACTACATAACTTTAAACATATATATGTATAGAGATAATATTATACTAATACTTTGCTTATTATACTCACATAAATTACTTAGATTCATATCATAAATTACCCATTCATAAACCTTATAGAGTAAACTTGTCAAATATGCCTTAATATTTTGCTTTTTAAGCCGACTGCTGAATGTTTTAGATATTTAATATCATTAAGCTATAATTTAAGGTTAGGGAAAAATGTATTAAAATAGCCAGAAAAAAATTAATCATTTGATAGTATAATAAAATCCAGATAAAACAGATCAAACAGTCAGATTTTTTACAAACCGGAGGAGCAAATAGACTAAATCAAGGAAGTCAACTAACAAGAAGAGAAAACAACAGAAAATGAAGCAAATTATAAGATTCACTTTTTAAATTTGATAAAATTAATGGCTCAGTAATTTATTTAAATTTAAATTAATTTCTTCATCTTTATATAAAGTTAGGCTATAATGACAGTATTAATCTTATCAGCTAGGATAAATTTATAATTTAAAACTTATTTTAAATTTTTAATATTAATATTTTATTGATTTCACTCCAAATAATATAACAATCATTGTTCTCAATTATTTTAACAGTTTTTAATTAAATTTAGAAATAGATCAAAATTTAATATGTATTTTGAAATTTATTGACATTATAATCAGATTTGTTCAAAATAATATCTATATTTCAGGTTAGTAGCATAACTATAAGGTATAAATCAAAATTTCCAACTTTTATAAAGTTAGTTTTATAGAAAATTAAGTAAATTATATTTTTATATATGAACAAGCAGAATCACAACAAACTTATTTTTCTTGTTATTAAAGATTTCATATAAAACTTTTTAAATCTTATTAATGCTAGAATCAGTATTTCATAGAATTATTTTAAATCATGTACCGATAAGTCAAATATTTATAAATTTTTCTATTAAATAAATCTGGCTTTCTTAAAAAAGACTTGAGATTAATTAATTTCTCATTAACTTAAGTCCTTTCATTTATTTTAATAAAATTCAAAATTAGCTGAATTTATAATACAAAGATAAAATACTTTATTCAATTCTAATCATAAAATTAAAAAATTTTACTTAATTTAATATCCAATACTAAACTTGCTCAAACTCTATTGTATTTTTTTCTGTAGCTAACATCTATTAGTAACTTTTTCTTCAATGTGTAAGTAAAAGATTTGTTTTATCATACCTAAAGAGTTTTTCTAAACTTAAAAGATCATTTCAATAGTAAGAATCTTTGGAAACCGTTATTGATTGAATAATTTATACTTTCTTTATGTTAATAACGGATAGTAATAAATTTAATCAAACTCTATTATGATTTTAAAACTATTTTTAAAATCTAATTTAGGGTAAATAGTATAATCAAGCTCATTACTTACTATCTTTAATCAAAATTAGTATAATGCAATCTATTAGTGAAATTTAGATGTTCTAGGAAAGGAGGATTTTAACCAGGATTATAGGCATTTATTTCATGCTGAAGAGTCATCTAGTATATTCAACATATCATAATGATTATTAATAGTTATGGTTATCTATATACAAGCTGTAGAAAGCGTTATTTTTAGAAAATTAATATAAATCAGTAATTTAAGGTAGTTTAAGTTATCGAATAATACAGGAGTGAATTTTGAAATAAAATAGTCATAAGAGTAATGCTTCATCTCGAGGTTATCTACAATTCACCTCAATCTCTTTTCCTATTTCTTCAACATTTTTATCATTTTATATTTTAGTTAAAGTTGTTTCCCACTGTTTTAAACTCTTTCTGATGTTTATACTGGGTGTTTCTTGAAGATTGAGGCACAAGTTTATCATTATAAATACTCTAAATGCAGTTTTCAAGCTCGTTCAGGTTTTTGTTGTCATTTTCGTTCAGATTTTTCACATATTTATCTTACTCCTTTCAGGAACTGGCTGCCTTTGGTTCATCTAGACCATTTCTTACCACATGTCTTTATAGTATATCTAACTATTTGTTTCTGCTCTCGTTTCCATATCCACTTTCCAAATATAAATTTTATTTGTAAAATATGAAAATAAGATAATATATATAAATACTCTTAATTCTTTGATTTAACAATTTAATTTAAATTCATATCATTACCATCAAATATAATATATGACTTTATTTACAATTTAACTTTCTGTATTATCAATAAAATTAAAATAATAAAATAAATCTAGAAAATAATTGCAAGAAATCATTGTTCATTACTATTAACAAACTGCATTTATAATTTAAAAGTTGTTAAATTTTGACAATATCATTATTTATAATTAACAGTAGTGAGATAATACATTTTTGATTAAATATTAATATTATATTTGTGATTGATTAACAATCCAATACCGCCGAAATGATACCTTATTATATTGATCTATATTTTATAATAGATCATTCAAGTTTATCATAAACTTCACTATAATCTCTTGGTCTACTTTGATATTCATCTATTTACATTTAAGCAATTCTCTAGTTTTATTATCTTTAATGATGCATTTAATCAGCATAAGCTGCCATAGCAGCCAACTATAGTTTACAGATAGATTTGTGAAAGCTTTTTACCTTCAATATGTAGCCTCTGACTGCCTCCATTTCCGTACTTGGATTTGGGCTTTGATGTTAACTTCACCCAAATTAGCATGCCTCTCTATGTATTCCTCATTAATGGCGTTTGTATTTAGTTATCATTTAATTGAAATTCAAAAGATATACTGATTAATAAGTGTGTTTGAATTCACAGGATTGAAAATTCCTTATTTTATTCTTAAATATAAAAAATTTCGTTTATAAGTTAAAACCTTTAATTAAGTTATTAAGTTGTCTTATCTATAGGAAATTGTATTTCGAGAGAGTAAATAAATGACTAATAGATAAAAGTATAAAATCATTAGAAATAAGGAGGTTGTTATAACTATATTTAAAATCATATAAATACTTTACAATCCTTTATAGCAAAGGTGTCTATACTATCACTAATAGTTGATCATAAATACTTATTATCATAATAAGCTCATAATTAAAGATTAAAAATAGTGCAACATTATTTCATGATTAATGTAATCCTATAATTAATTTTATGCATTTAAAATTATAATTAATAACTTACATCAATGGAGTCGCTGATGGCTATTACTTCTCGAATTAGAATGTTGCATGGAGGCTGGAGGTTCATAATGTCTTACTCGTCTATTCTACTCCTCATCGTGTACATATATGGTTCGAAATATGGTTCAGATTAGGGAGATCGTGACTGGATTCTAAATGTTGCTATTTAATCATTGTTACGAAACATCGATAATAGATATTGTAAATACTGCTTTATGCCAGCAATGACACCTGAAGATGCAGTTATACTGACACCCCGTCCCTGTGAATGTTTAGGATGCCTAGCAGTCTTTGATATGGTGAAATAGATCATCTAATATGAATCTATTGGTCTTAGATTCATTAAGTTTTGGTGAAGTAGAATAATGCAGCCACTTCTGGCTATTATTTCATAATGGAAAAGTGAGGCACACAAGTCTCTATAGAGATAAAGTCTATTATTTACGTGCTGACTCTGCAAAATCCAGCTTCAAACCAACTATTCATAAGAAGTTGATCAAATTGAGCTGAAGGAGCCACAGGAAAGATCTAAAGTATCAATAGGGATAAGAATGCCAATGATGAGGATGCTTCGAATCTCGAATTTGCCTTTGGTACCAAAGAAAGCAGTAGAAGATCCTAAGAAAATGCAATGCTATTTATCAAATTCTGGTTGTTCTTAGAAGGATTCACTAAGGTATTATCTCTAAATCTTAAAGAATTTCTTTGTAGTGTTAGAGGAGGATAGCACATGGTTTAAAGATAACGCATATTTCAACATAAAAAAATCTTCATTTGATTTAAATCGCAGAGATCAAGACATGTGCAATATGGTCTTAGCAAATCTCAATGGGTGGGCTCTGAAATAAAGATTCTCGCTTATCTCGACTCAAAAGACAGATGTCTGAGTCGGAGATTCCATCTCCCTTCGTTTTTGCTCGGAGAATTGCGTGGTAGCTCTGTAAATTGACCTTTCAAAAAGGTTTCTGTCAATTCGTTTGCTAAACAATTTACGAAATAAGACTATAAAATATGGCAAATAATAGATTCTCCTTTCTTATCATGAACAAGCTGCAATTTAGACCAGTGTATGAGGCTAGATGAAGCATATACTAATGGAATACAAATCAAAATGGTAAAGTTCAAACATGGAGATCTAATAAATTCAAAAATTGGTTGAGAAACATTAAAGAAAATCTCGCATGTAATAATATCACTACTTCAGGAATTCCTTGCCTCTCTCTAAAATAGCAGGAATTCGAACTTAAATACTTGAGAGTGTCAAAGATAAGATTTCAAGTTTATGATATTTTAAAACTTGCACAACCTAAAAATGCTTTGCCGGTCCTCCTTGCCTGTAGAATGATTGAGATAGAACTGTGAAATACAAATTTACTTCTAAATTCAAAGAAGTAGATTGGAAGAAAGATAAATGACATGGCTGGAAATGGTAAAACTAATAAATAATAATAAGTTTTTATACTTTTGTAAAACGTAATTTAAGAAAAGTATATTATTATTAAATTATGGTTTTAGCTATTTTGCAATTAATAGTTTTTGCATGTATTTTATTTTTCATTCACTCTAATTTTTAAATTCTTTTATATGATTCATAATTAGATTTTGATTAGAATTGAACAGGTTATAAAATATGGTGATTTAAAGCTAAAAGCATTAGAATCTATTTGAGTTGAAACTAAAATTTATTTTATAGTAATTTTTGTTTTTTCATTTAATTTATCACTCTATTATCATTATTATATTAAATATAATCATGAAGAATAAACAATTAAAAACAATATTGATTAGATATAAAAATATAGTGAATTATTTAATTGATATAAACTAAAACAAATGTGATATTTATAGTTGTATATTTGGCTAAAAATGGAAAATAAATAAAAATACTCACAAATTATATTGTCTAAGTTACATACTACTTTTAATTATAAATCTTCTATTTAAAAAAAAATAATTTTGATATAATTCTATTAGAGAGTAGTATATTTAAGCTATCCACTCATAAAGCATATCATTTACATTTGTACATTTTAGTGTTAGTATAAATATATTTGCTCATATTGACAATATATATCCTGTATTTTTATTGAAATTTAATAATTTATTCTCTATTCTCTGAACTTTAAGGAGTTAATTATAATCTAGTAATGTGATTTTTATTAACAAATATAAATAAAAATGAGAGATAAATAAGTGCATAAAATACTAGATTATAATTTTATAAAATCATTGCCATTTAAAATATCTGTCTTATTTATAATTAATTATAGTTAATTTTATATTAATTAATTAAATCTATTTATTCTTTTTCAAAATTTCCTGATTTATAATTATGGTACTAAAAATTAATTGTAAATTAATGTAACAATTAAACTGATATAATTTGAACAAAATATAAAGCAACTGATTAATTTGTCATTAAATATATACTGGCCATTTTATAAAGACATTTGAAAAGTTCTTATAAAAATTTATCATTCTTAAATACTAATAATATATTCAGTTATTAGAAAAGGAATTTTTTATAAATTATATCATTTTAGCATATTAAATGTCACAAATAAAAATTATTAGAGAAGATTTCAAGGCCACAGAATAAAAAAACAAAAAAAGCAGATATATAAATAGCAATTAATCACTATTCAAAGATCACGTGTCATTCTTTTTATGGTTTCACAATTCATTGGTAAACATATTTAAGATCTAGTTTTTAAATCTAGGGAATTGATGTTGCTTCCTAGTTTTCCTATATATGGTACCAATATTCATCATTAAGGAAATAAAAAAATGTAACCTATTAAGTTAATAATAAAAAGCAGTAATTTGATTGTTTACAATAACTTTGGATGTTTCTAATTAAATTATTGATTAAATAAAGTTAAAAGTTTATAACTTATCTTATTTATATTTATCATATAGATGATTTTAATTTAAAAGTATTGAAAAAGGCATAGAATAGCAACATTAATTTTTATCTGTCGAATTAATATCTGGTTGGTATTTTCCTTAATCAACTTTTTAATAGATTATATAATGTTTTCTTTGTCCATATTATATTATTTATAGCTTTGATTGAACAAATTAATCATCAAAAGAGGTTGATAAATGATGGGAATTTGGCATTCATGGTAAAGTTGGAGTTTAAGAACAATCCTTTTCGAATCTTCTCTGGATATATAATTTTTATTTTTATCTTCATTGGTTTAAAATTAAATCATGCTTTTCAATTGATAGTGAGTTAACTGTATTTTCCTAGTGTGTGCTATATTCTACTATATAAGAGGGTATTCTATCACTATTACTTTGATTATTAAAATTAAAAAAAATTGAGTGAAATATATCCTTTTATCAAAATGTAATAATATTTTACAAAGTTTAATGTTTTCTCGAAAAGTAAATTTTCGGCAAGAGATTAGAAGTAATATCCAGATGAACGAAACTTAAAAATATTAAGAAAATAATTAATTTTTATTTTTTTAAAATACAAAATACATATAAATATTTATAAAGTACGGCATTCTGTACCTTTATTATATAAAAAATAAATTCAAAATTTATAGAGATATTTCCCATTAGTATATAAAAATAAGGCTTAGTGCAATTCTGTAATTATTGATAATAATTATTTTGTACAATTTTTATATTAGATTATTAATTATTTAAATGATATTTTAAACAAGATATGTAATACAATTTTATAAATAATAAATTTCCCGATTTTTAACTAGCGAAATATATATTAGAATTGGAAAAGCTATGCGTAATTTAAACATTTCATAAGTTATTATCTTGTATGACATATTAAGGTTAATGCATCCTCTGTCATCTAATATTAAAATATAGATAATTGCATATAATGTGCAGGCAACATTTATTTATCAACTATTTATCATAAAATTAATTGGTTATTATTACTTTTTTAATAGAACAACACTAATAAAAATTATAGTTATTGAAGCTTTATATATAACTCTCGCAATATTAAATTTAAAATTAAACATACACATAGTAAAATTTGTATAATAAATTTTGTAATTTATATTTGATTTAAATAAAACATATTCTTATAAAATAAATGTAACTCAGCAACATGAAAAACTTTATTTAAATGAATAGGTTAATTATAATCAGCTTATTTTTCTAGTAACCATACTTTGATTATTAATTATAATTAATAAGAATTTATATTTAAAAGAAATATTAAGTTTTAATTTTCACACTAATATATACTCTGGGACGTCTGATGATTCTGGGACGTCCTGATGATCTTGGGACGTCCTGATGATTCTGGGACGTCCTGGTGTCAACACCCTATTATTTAAACATCCACTCAGAAATTATATATAATTGCCATAGTTTTCTGACTAACTAATAAAAATATTCAATAAAGTTTTTATGCAATTAATTTAATTAAGAGAAGTTTAATAATATTTGATTTGAATTTAGCTTAAAATTCATTTAATGAGTGAAACTAAATTTAAATGGCTTTCTTATATGAATAAACTTGCAAAGCTTATTATTTTTGTTAAATAGGGTTCTTATGACATTGAAAAATGAGATTGGATCGATAACATACTATATTTCGCCATCTTCTGGTAAGTTTATTTAAATCTAGTTAAAGCAGCTAGATAAATTCATCTTAATATTTATCATTAATGAATAAATGACTGAATAATATTGGTCTTTAATAAATTCTTGAGAGTTTGTAAAAGTTTTTACCGAGAATTTGAGTCATATAAATTAAGACTATTTATTTAGGGAGAGTGACTTAACCAATTTTTGCAGATGTTAGTTAGCTAGATAAGTTTTGGTTTATTTATTATTTTAATTAAGAGTATAAAGTGTTGAATTTTATAAGTAAACTCTTCTAGTTATAGATAGACAGCTAACAAGCAGGTTTATTAAGAATAAATTACTTATTTCCTTTTCTCAATAATGTAACTATAATGTATTAAGTTTAATTTGTCTAAATAAATGCTCTTAAGAATAGTTTTTTAATTCAAAAATTTACAATTAAACACCATAAAATAATGTAATGAGTTTTAAATTGATTATTTGATGATAACTCAGTGAAATATAAAATGGCGATTGTATTGATAATTATTCAGTCATATTAAAAATACAAATTGCAAACTTTCTTTATAATTTTAGAAATAAATTAGATACTATTTTTAAGTTTTTTATATAATTTTAGGTTGACTTTTGTAAATGTTGAAAAACTATGGGAATATAAATTTAAACAGATACAATACTTATAATTCTAAGGTAGAAACATATGAATTAGATCTTATCAAAAGAATATCCGTGAAACATTAAATTGCTGAATTCAATAGAGTAGTTTGAAATTTCGATAAAATTAATTATAAAAGTGCAGAAAGTAAATAAAAATTGAATAAATAAAATATTTTTATAAGAAATGAGAAAATTTGACTAATTACTTATGAATGTTAAAATTAATCTATTTTATTATTATACTTTACACTATCTACATAGTTTAATTCTGAATATCTTCAGTAATTTATTTATGCTTTTCTTTTCTTGAATAATCTTAAAATTTTCATTAAGTTTATTAATAATAAATTTTCGTCATCATAATTGTACCAACTCCTTTACTATTTTGTCATAAAAATCTTTCTAGCTTCTTCTGTCCCCTCTGCCATTCTTTCTTTACCGACCTATAGATAGTTTTGTGACTCCTTTGATCTCTCTCTCTTTGTTGGGTTAACTAACCTCTTAGTCATCTGCCATTTTTGTGTTGTTCTCTGAAGCTATCTCAACCATTACTGCTCCCTTCCAGCTAACCCTGCATCTTCTTCTGCAGTTCCTAAGGTCATCGTCTCAACTATCGTGCTTCTCTGGCTATTCGTCCTCAATGACACCCACCATCACGAGTTTCTACTCTCTCCCAGACGTATTCGTCAGATGGAGACTAGTCTAGACATTCGTGATATCGGCATTTCTGATGAAAAAAATACTGCAAATGAAGTCAAGAAGGAATGTAAGAATGTGGTGCTGCCAAGGTTACTAACGTAATTCTGCGTAATATAATGAAGGGAAATGGAATTTCCCACTTAGACTAGTTTCCTAGGAGTTAAGATAATTATACAACAAAGCCATGCACCCATCGCATATTTCCTGATCTTAAACCCCGTTGCCTGCTTGTACATCTCGACGCTGTGAATTTAGTAAAATTTATTTAAATATCAATTAATTAATAGATTTGATAAAATCTTAAATATTCGTCGATTTATAAGAAATAATACAGTAACTTACTTTCATTATTTTTAATATTTAAATAACTTTATCAGTAATTATTAGCTTTTATATATTTATGTTAGGTATTTAGAAACATTGACGATCTTTTTCGATTGCCTTACATTATTTATTAATTTTATTTAGTTTTATTTATATTTAAACTTATTTGAAGATTATTACTTGACAAATATTAAGAAAATTATTTATTTATAGGTAAATTAATAAATTTAATTTCGATTTGATGAAAAGTCTTGATGTTTTTAGTAATTAACGTCATTTTATTTAATTCTACATATAAATTGAGTATAGACAATTTTTTTTGAATCTTAGCCTTATATATTAATTAGAATTACTAACTTAATAGTTTAGAGTTAATTATATAATAAAAGTTCAAACTTTCTTAATAAATCTACTGTAGCTTTTTTCACAAAATAAACTTTATTTATGCTTAAAATTTTTATCATTAACTTATAGATGAATAAATAATTATTGCACATAAATTTATGGAAATAATCCTTTAATTAATTCTTATTAATGCTAAAAGAAAAGCAGTTGCTTATTAATTGATTTTCATTTCAACCATTAATAATAGATATATTATTATACATTCATTGGCTATGAGGTAGTATCCTCCCCCCCCTAATGTATACTTTTCTTTTTGTAGTCTGATAGAGTTTTTGACGCTGAGTAATAGTAGCTGATAAACATGGAATGTGCGAGCAATAGTTTTGGAGCTATGGCCTCATCAAAGTCACTTTTTATATATAAAAATCATTATAAATTTTACAAAAATTTTCAAATTTTTCACAAAATATAATTTCTCTAAAATTAATGATTTTAGCAGTTTTTAACTATATTAACAAATTATATCTAATTTATTATAATTTTATAAAGTGATTTAAAAATCATTTTAACTTTTCATTTAAGATTTTCATAAAGACTATAAAAGTTCACTTTAATAATTTATAATAAATTAGATATAATTTGTTAATATTGTTAAAAACTGCTAAAATCATTAGTTTTAGAGAAATTATATTTTGTGAAAAATTTGAAAATTTTAGTCAAATTTATAATGATTTTTATATATAAAAAGTGACTTTGATGAGGCCATAGCTCCAAAACTATTGCTCGCACATTCCATGTTTATCAGCTACTATTACTCAGCGTCAAAAACTCTATCAGACTACAAAAAGAAAAGTATACATTAGGGGGGGGGAGGATACTACCTCATAGCCCATTCATTTTTTAATGATTTGATTGTGAATAAATTATTTAAAATGTATTTGTTATTTCAACATCCTTTTTTGAATATCCTTCCAATTAAATAGTCACGTTACTCTCGAAATGAATAAATTTTAGATAAAAGTGACAAAATAAATAATTAAATTATTCGAAAAAGTAGTGAGTCAATCAATTAAAATAATTAAGCTTTAATAATAATGAAGTTAATTATAATTGATTCTATAAATCATTAATTAACAAATTAAATAGATAAATTAAATTAAGAATTTTGAAATAGTTTGTGATATACTATTAAATATTTCTTAATATTTTATAAAAATATTAATCTAATTTAGAAACTTTAATATTATTTAAAACAAAATATCATTTATCGTCTTTAAACTAATTCGAGTAATGTAATTAAAATATTTTTTACCTTCTATCTCGCAATATTATAGTATATCAAATAAATGACATTTTAGTATGTTTAAGATTATTAACATAAAAATAGCGAATTTAAATTATAAACTCTTTAATAAATTTCTGGAAATTTTTTTAAAAATTTTATTCATTAAATCATAATGCTACCACTCTTCACAGAGAAGTTCGGATGACTTCCTCTTAATTATAGTGTAGTTGCCTTGGCTGATTCTCATCTATAACAGATGCAATATGTCATAGTCGTTTATATCTACTGTTGGACATTCCAAGGATTCTGAATTCAATCCACCCTAACTCTTGGATTTACGTATCTCTAACATAGATCTTCTGAGAATTATCTTTTTCTGAACTTTATCTTCTAGTCTTAGTTCCATTTCGATTGGTTTATCAAATTTGAAAAGAGAATACCTCCAGCAATTTGTGTTCCACAAAAAATCACTGCTTCCTTTATTAGAGATTGATTATTTCACTTCTATTATAAATTCACTATTTTAGTAAGAACAACTTTCTTAAAGCGAAAACCATTGTGACTATTTGTGGTCTAAAATTATATGATGCAATTGTCAGCATTTCTGATTGTTGATTGCATTTATCTTCCGGTATTTTTTATCTCTGGTTTTAAAAGCGCATATGATCTGAAGAATATTGCCTCCATCGCATACCCAATTTTCTCTTATAAGGTTCAATAATTTTACCAGACTGCAATAAACTTAATTATTTTGTCTAAAAATGTTGCATGATGAAGTTTCTTCCTCCGCCTCCTAGTTTTGAATGTCCTATTAATAATCCACCTTTTACTCTCGTGTTTCCCATAAATGGAATAATAATAATAATAATGTGATCACATTGAGGTCTCTGGGGACACCCGATCTTAAAAAAGCTAAAGAACTTTATAAGGGACAAGCCTTATTAGTTTTTTGGAGCTTCTCTCCTGGTATACTGAGTCTTCATCTTCTGCCTCTTCTTCTTCCTTTTCCTTTTCCTCTGTTTCTGTTTATCTTTCTCTTTCTTAGTCTTCCTTTCTTTCCTCTCTTTTGGTTGATGAGTTGAAAAGGGTCTCCAAGGTCTTTGAATTTAAACTGTGTATCAAAATGTTTGACATTAGCAGAGAATTTTAGGTCTTTGTGTGCTATTTGTTTTTTGAATCTTGTGGTGATTAGTTGAATTAAGTCGCTTTTTAGGAAGTAGGCTTGTTTTTGTAAGTATTTCACATAGATCTCTATCTTATTAAGATGAGAGAAGTATTCTGAACTGATCGATAGGCAACATTTTTCGCTAGCGGTGACATTTTTAAGGATGTCAATGTTGAACCTTCTAGTTCGTCTGGGGTTTCTACCGCCGAGTTGGTTTTGGATTTAATGTGTTCGGCTAGTTAACCTTTCTTTGTTCATGTTAACCATCTCTATCATTCGATCTCTATCTATGTTGTCATAGATTGATGTTATTGCTTAAGAGAATCTCTAAATGGCGTTATATAGGCCGCTTTTACCATAAATGGAATATAATTCAGAGCTGTATTTCTTCCTGAAATGAAATTCCTTTATTCTAACAGGAATGGTGTTATTCTACATTATGATGATATTAATGTAATGGGTTTAATAAACTAATAATAAACTATAAAACATACTCTGTTTCATTAGTCTTTGGTATGATTATTTGGAGTTGTCATTACCTATCTCAAAAGACTATGAGGGATATCTCACTAACTAATTGCCTTTTATTTAAATACATATCAATAAAATATACACATTATTTTTAATTATTATTTATCTGTACTCATATTTATCAAAGAAACAGCCATATTAATGAATATTAGAAACATAAAAATATATATTTAATACCATTTTTATATTTATATTTAATGAAAATAAATTATTAAAGTAATCAACCTAAAGATAATACTAAAGTAATAGTTAGGAATTCAATATGATTGTTGATATCGCTTAATTTACATCTATGACATCTCAATTATAACAACTGATCTAATTACTAGTAAGAACTCCTTTAAAATATATAAATATTAGAGTCATTGAATAAACCTAAGTTTTCTCAGTATTAATTTTTTTTAAAAGCTTCTAAAAAATTTCGTCAAAAAAGATCTAAGTATATTATAAACTTATAACTTAAAATTACAATTGAATTTAATTGCAATTTATACCATATTTTAATAAATTTTAATAAATATAAAGTTAATGTTGATACTATTGTTTTCATAAAGTTAAAATCTAGGTAATACTAATATTTATATGTTGTTAATTGTACTTAAGAGTGACAAGGAAGAATGTATCTATAGGTTAGAGTTCCTTAAGTTGTAAAAAGTTATTATTTTGAGAGAACTATGAAACACAAACAATTATATGAAAAAAAACTATAATATATGTATTTAATTATATTAATATTTTATAAATAAGAAACAGTTCATCTTTCCCCCCCATAAAATGCCAAAGTTTTAAAAATTAATTCTTTATAAACTTTTCAATATAAACTTAAAAGGCATTATGCGATAGATTATTTTAATATTTAGAGAAAATTCAAGTTTACCTGTAGCAGTTTAAAGTTTAATTATGCTAAAGGATTTTAACTATCATTTGATCTTGCTGTACTTAATTACCAATAATTTGATGATATCTACCTTATTACATCTTTAATAGAAATCGTGAATTACAAAATTTTTACTGATTTCGATTTAAGGAGACTATTTAATTTTATTGGTAGAAAACCTAATTTATGGATGAAGAGAGAGGGTGTTAAATAATATAATAAAACTTTAATGAATCATTTCAGGCATTTAAAAATTTATTGGGAAAACTATAGATTTTCAACATATTAATAAAAATTCAACTTCATTTTTATTTAAATAATTTAATTTTTAAATGTGAATAGGTTCTTGGAAATAATGCGGGGTCTTGTAACATAAAGGATTCTCAACAAGTATAAAAAATAATAGAATGAATGAATAATAATTTATTATAAAAGATATATTATAATTTAATAAAAACAATAAATATAACTCTTTACAAAGTTAAGTATCGTCTAACTCAACTATTAAATAGATATCAGTCTTATACTTTTTATTTGTTGATTCGTTATGAGACTATGCACCCAAAAAAGTATTTTAGGCTGATTTTAACCCTCATTAACATTGACTAAGCTTTTAATGTTTCCATTAAAGATTTTTGGAACTGTATTCAGCTAAAGAATTAGGTGTTGAAGGAGAATATATCTCCTAATAGAGAAAAAAAGTAAGAAATATCTTAATAAATGCAAGAATTTCTTCTGGAAAAAAAACTTTAGGACTATAGAATTGATTCTCACTTGACAAAGAAAACTTTAAACTTATAGTAAGAATTCTCACTCCACTACATATCTATGATTTTAATCAGCTCTTCTCCATTAAAGTAATACTTATTCTTATCTTCTATTAATTTTCAAGAAACACAAAATAAAATTTGCAAAGTCATATGATACGCCTACAGATAAAATAAAAGTAATAAATAAAATATAAAAAGATAAGAATGAAAAGGTTATTTCAGCTTCTTCACATGATAGTCAAAGTTAAAATTCTAAGCATTAAAGTTGGACTTGAGGTTTACAACACAAAGGTCAAGCTTATCATCATGCGTGAAATGAAAGCCACGATATAGGACCTTCAGCTATAAATGAACAAAACTATGATGGTTTATTTTTATAACTAGAGTAGCTACTTACTATTATGAGAAGATTTTGAAAATTTTAATGGTTGAGAATTTGATTACATTGAGAAATGTTTTGATTAATTTAGCATATATTTTATCTGGAGTTGATTATCATGACTTGAATAAAGTTAAGTTTAGATTTCTTAGAGGTATTCATCAAGGCATGGAGAAGAAAAGGTAGTTGATATAAATATTTTGATGTTGGAGAGCAATTTAGCATAATCATTTATTGAGTAAAAATGGATAAAACAGTATTAATGAATTTCATTATGCAGATTCTCTCTAATGAAATTATAGAGCAATTTGTACTATTCGAGACTAGCCATTCCCACTTCTTTTGCTCTCTGCTTCTATATTTACTCTGTAATAAAATTCTATATAAAAAGTATTCTCTCCTCTTTTATTTTCTACTAGTTTTGATTTTTCATGAAAGTCTTACCGTTTTTCTTTAAAAAATTAGTTTAAAATTGAATTATTGAAAATGAAAGAAATTAAAGAATTGAATAAAATACTCCATTTTTATAAATTTATATTTATAATTAAAATAAGGTTGATATATTTGGTTTTTACTTATGCATAATATTAATACAAAAAACATTTATTTAATAGTTATTCAATTATTAATTAATACTTGAATTATAGAAATATATTTTAATAAAAATCCTTCATATAAAAGAAAGATAGGATAGTATATATAATATTTATAAATTGAATTTATAACTAAATTAAGTATTCCAAATATTCTCTTTAAAAACTAGCTAAATTTACTGAGTTTTTATCATTTAAATATAAATTAGCTTAATTTAATTTCATGAATAATTATATTGTGAAAATTGCAACCGTAATTTTAATTAAATAAAAAATTTAAATTAGTTAAATTTCATAATAAGGCATTTTTATAAATTATAATTATTATTTTATTAATTATTAATCAATTATATTAAAGTTTTTATACATCACCATCTTAAATAAGAATGTGATGCATTAATTTATTCTATCAATATTTATATATGTTATTTTAGTTAAGATTTTGAATTCTATTTATTTTATCTACAATAACTAAAAGTTTTATCATATTATACTTATTCTTATAATAATGGAATTTTTATAACTCATATTTGATGAATATATATTTATAGTTTAGGTTCAACAACATATAAATCATATAAATTGTTTACTAATCTTAATTCTAATAAGATTGAACAATCATTAAAATGCAATAAAACTAAATTCTAAGTAAGATTAATAAAAATTAATATATGGAAAATAATAAATCCTAAATACAAATTAAGGATTCAAATAGATATCATAAAAATATATCTTAAATTTATAATAAGATTGATGAAATTTGAATAAGATAATTATTTATTTATTAATTTATAAGAGTATATAGTTTAATTATTTTATCAAGACATATTTGAGCGTAGAAAATATAAAAAATCCCATGAATATTATAGTTAGTATAATTAGTTATTTTAAAACATTAATTAACAATAAAATTTATAAAAGATTTTCAAGATTTCTTTTTACTATAAAAATAACATTATTAAAAAGATTTTAAATCTATTTTATTATTTAATGTAATCAATGTAAATTAATTGTGTTTAAAGAGTTTAAATTAATGTTCATTTGTACATTTACTCTTTTAATTACCAACGGACAATAATATTTCACTCATGTCTTGTATTTCTATGTAAGTTTGAGTATTTCTAAAAATTTAGAGTAAAACCTAATGAGGTATGATATATTCGCAAAAGAGAATTTCTATAAAAAATTTTAATGTTATTTAAAAATAAATTCAAGAGTTTATTCATATAAAAAAGAATTTGCTTGAGAATCTGAAAATTAATAGAAATGATAAAGTTTCGTACTTTAAATATCAGTGTACCTACTAATAAAAGAAAATTATTGAAAATTATTATTTTAATTTAATTCTCAAAGTATTTGGACATGGAAAATA
The DNA here is from genome assembly GCA_000711775.1 of Oxytricha trifallax. Lineage (NCBI taxonomy): Eukaryota > Ciliophora > Spirotrichea > Sporadotrichida > Oxytrichidae > Oxytricha > Oxytricha trifallax. Next base: position 2,952 of record ARYC01000921.1, on the reverse strand, counting down.
TGCTTGAAGGTAAAATAGAGCTAAAACTCAATTATTCAGCTTTTGATATTAATTCATAATTTCTTGTATCATTAATAAATGGTTTTCTAAACTCTCACATTCAATTTCTATTGTTTATTGTATTAAGATTATTCATAATTTAGTAAAAGACTTTTAGTTTTATTTACTTTTTAGTATCCCTTAGTATAGTTTGTTTGAAGTTATAATAGCTAGTACTCATTTTAATTTTAAATTTATATTTATCTATTGATAATATATATTCTAAAAATGGAATACTTTTAGCATTTTTCAATTTTATAACTCTTGGAATTTAAATTGAAATTCATTGGAGGATTACGAATACCTTAAAAGTTTAATATGCCTGAAAAAACTTAAAATTTTTTGGTAATGGAGCTAAAATATAATTATGATTCTCAAAAAATATCATAAGAAATTATAAATTAGAATTTTATAAATGGTTTGCTTAGATATTTAATTCTATAATAACAAATAAAATTATTAATAATAATAATACTTTAAAAGAATCGTTTTCTTTATAATTCATTGTAAATATCCACATTAATATATATTTATACTTTTTATGATTGTTTTAAGTTTTATATTAGACAATTTAATAAAACCCTTATTTGCTTTTCTAGTCTAAATTATTTTTTAAAAAAATATTAAATATTATATTTAAGTATAGAAGAGAATATTTTGATAATCAATTATAATACTTTGATTATGATTACTTATTATTTAATAACTGAAAAAATAATTTATTTTACTGTGATAAAATTGGATGTATATATTATAATGTAAAACTATGTTTTCATGGTTTACGTAAATCAAAATAAAGTAGGCAATCAATAGATATTAATATTTCTGATCTATTTAAGCATTATTTTCTTCAAAAAAATATAAGGAGAAAAGCAATAAAAATTAACTCTTGTTTAACTTACAAATAAAGCAAAATATTTTGTATAACTATCTCATTTTTAATTATAAAATAATATATTACTTAAACTTTTTACTTTCAAGCATACAAATTGGATTATTATTGAATAATGTTAATGGTATCGAGCAAGAATTTTGGATTTATTTTATCTAAACTTAGAAAGATGCCTAAGTTAAACAAAAAAAAAAGCATTTATTTAAATTTCTAATATTGAATCGGAGTGCTTCCTTTTTTAGTTTAAAAGAGCAAAAATGCAAAGAAAATTCAAAAGAAAAAATAATTAACCTTAAATAGTTAATAAAAGCTTAAAAAAAGATTTGCATATTAAAATTAAAGTACAAATTTATTCTAAAATTCAATGAAGATATTTCAACAAAATAGCCAATTAAAATTGAATTTTAAATGATAATCAATATTATTTGGATTGTGACTCTCCATTACATCCTTTACCAAAAACACCAATATTAATCTTTTCTGCATTTAAATCTATACCCTTCTTGACACGAAATATTTAGATTATTTAAAAAAATTATGTCTATTAAAAATCAGCAAAGTTGCAAAAATTTTAATTTTATATAGAAATTGATAATATTCTTTATTATAAATCAAATAATGAGTCAGGCAAATTAAAAACATTCAAAACCCCAAAACCCCTTAGTGAGGTTTATAAGTGCTTTGATTTGTAGGGTATAGTTGGGGTCTTATTGGGGTTAGTAGAGAAAACGCAGGTTTTATGTGAATTTAATGAATATTTAATGAGTATTAGAGTACTTAATTCAAACAAATTTAATCTGCTTGTCTTTGTTGTATCTCTTGAATCTTGCTCTCTATAGTGGCTCAAGTATGTCATCTAAGGATTATCTAGGATATGAAGGAGCTCTCACGATTATCATCTCTACTATGCTTTTTATTTCTTCGCAGACATCTTCTTACTTTATATGCTTCTAAGCTAAGCTAATTGATTGTTTTTCATGCTTAGTACCAAAGTAAGACATGCTTTCCATGTCACTTTCTAATATGATAGCAGCAACTGCCCATACATACCACTAAACAGAACCATTTGTCCACTTCTCTCTGATTGGGAAGTATCCTGGTGTCCCAAGGACCTTTGCTAATGTTACAATCTCTAATCTTAAGGCTCTATTGAAATCGATAACTACAACTTCTAAAGGACAGAGGTTGAGCATCACATTTTCAGGCTTTAGATCTCTATGAACATATCCAAGTTCATGCAACTCCTAGACACCCTTAATCATATCTGAAAGTATATCATTCAAGTCATTCGGATATCTGTTTTGATATAGATAGTCTCTTAGAGTCATTTCATATTTCTTAAGCCTTAGTGCAATGAACCCAAAGCCTAAATAACACCGTCTAGCTTGAGCAAGTTCTTGCAATCTCTTTTTTAGCTTCTCTAAGAACGATATATTCGTTAGCAAACTCATTCTAATACTGTTCATTCTTAATGAGATAGCTGAAAGGATATACCTTGTATGCAAACTCGTCGACTACTATAAGTTTTGCCTTGCTAGGCACTTTTATATTCAAGTAGTTTTCTATACAACTGCTAAGATGAACAGCATTTAATGCAGGAATATACATAGCTCTCTCTTAGAAGCATGCTAAAAATGTATTGCCTGTAGGTTGATTCATTGACTCATATCGTTTCTGCCTCTTGAGCTTTTCTTACTACTCTCTTAAAGATTCAAGAGTATTAGACTCTCTCTTGGCAGGTATAAGTTTTTAAGTCTCTTAATCTTACATTAAAAACTCGCTTAAATGATGCTTTTGCATGTGTCTTTTAACCTTAGCTGAGTGAGTGTAAGACTTCATGCAAGTCGTCCATTAATACCTGCCATCCACCTTATCATGCTTGAAATAAATCTTCGCTTTACCAAAATGTATTTCTTTATTATGCCTCTTCAAGCTCAACTCAGTTGAGAAGAAGTTTTGACAATCATTGCATTCAAAGTGTTTTATTTTTCAATTGGTTGCTGTTCTTTTAGCTCCTCAAC